>PVIC010005426.1:0-57951 GCA_004025085.1 Thryonomys swinderianus
AATGATTAAATTATGTTATATGCATGTACAGATCTGTTAAAGTAAATGCCATTAATCTGTATAACCAAGCAATATTCACTAATATAAAATGGGGGAGGGAAATAGTTATTATGTTCCTATTGTGAAATTTTACTGAGGGAGTTTGATATCTTCTAATCCTAATCTAGACTCTTCTGACTGGGTGGCCCCTCAAGATAAAACTTCAACCTATTTCCAGACAACATTATTTGGCAAAGGAACATATGTAGAACAAATAGAATGACCTAAGAGAAAGATAGGGTTTTATAGTGAATATCATCCATTGAAGTCATACAAACTGAGTTTCCTCTCAAAGGCATTTTTTGACAACTAGGGAAAGAGCGCAATTGGCACCTAGTAAATAGAGGCCAAGGATACAGTTAAATGTCCTGCAATGTGTTGGAGACCTACTTATAATATAGAATTATCTACCCAAATTGCAATAGCTTTGATCTTGAGGAACCATGTTCTAAGAGAAATGTGAAGGCTGTGGTCTCAGTGGTCCTAGAAGTTGCTTCAGATAATCTCTTTTTCTACTTATCAGTGTTTGAAATACTGTAAGAACCTCTAGGGCAAAACCCAACATAGTATTACTATCATTAGTACATTCTAAGCACTTTGTACAAGGTCTAAAAAAACAGATTTCAAAAGTACTTATTGAATGGTATATTGATACTATATTAAACAAATATCTTTCTAAACATAATAGTATGTTGATGCTGAAGATTATTTTGTCTCAATTCATTTATATATATTAAGATTAAATTTAGACCTGTAATACTCATAATTCTGTGGCTTTGAGTCTGTTATTAACTTTTATAAGAAGAACAGATAATCTTATGAGTACCAACATTGTGCAAAGGCTCATACAGTCCTTTTCAAGCTTGCTGGAGAAATGTTTCCTCCTGTGGATGAAACAGGAAATGACTAGTTCCTGTAGAAGCAAATGTGGTGAGCTTGAAGTATTGGAATTGAGTGACTTATTTTTAGTTTGTTTTTAAATTTATTTCTGGGTAAATAGTTAACCAAAATATCCACCCCACCCCAATTTCTACACTTGGTGATTTGTTCCAGGCTTTTCTCCACTGCAGGCTTTGGGTGAGCCCAAGCTGTATTTTTCAAGAGTGAATTTGTTTAACATTTTTGTCAGAGTTTTATATTATACTCTAGTGACTTCATTTTGCTTGGGTGAGCTTACAGAGAAGTGAATTGTCATATAAATTTGCCACTTTTATTTATGTGATAACCATGATTGTATTTAGTGTTCAGAATAGGTTTAACTGGTGAGGGGAAAAAATCAGTTTATTTTTACTTGTTTTACAGAAATCAAGATTTCAGTGAATAGCTAAGGTAATTATTCTTATGTTGAGAACAAACTACAGGTAACCCAGAAATCAGTTTTTAAATCATTCATACTTAGTAAATCTAGGATTTAGTAAATGATCGTGGGAGTCTGATGAACACCTTGTCCTATTGTTTTTCTCACTTTCTACCGTCCGTGTATTTAGAACGAGGCAAAGACTCCCAGTTTTGCAAAGGCATCCAGTCCTGGATCCTCAGAGATGTTCTTGACCATTTCCTTTCCTGACACTACCTATAAACCTTTGCTTCTCAAATATATCTATGAAAATGTCTGCTTCTAATTCCTTCATGTGGCCTCCGTAGATGAAGCTTCCTCTGTCTGAGCCTATACATATCTTTCTGCTTCTATTCTTGATTTTCTACAGCCAGTTCTGTACACACCCAGAGACCTTGTACCAATTTGTCCTACTGCTTGATTCCCCTGCTCAGAAATCCCTGAAGACTTACCACACGTCCAGAACCCAAACTCCTTCTCATGACCTATAGGACACCCTGTGAATTGTCCGTGTCATTTGTTTTACCACTGAGTCCTTTGTCCTTCTACCCGCCCTCTTTGCTGTTCATTAGACTATTTCAGTTCGTTTTTGCTTCAGGGCCTTTGCACTTGCTGTTCTTTAGGGGTCTTCCCCAAGATACATCTACTCATCAATCCCTGATGTCCTTCAGATATCAATAAAAACATTGCTTCTTCAGAGAGGCTTTCTTTAAATTTCCAATTTGTTTTCCCTTCCGACTTCATCATTATATGAAATTTTATGTCCTCATTTTGTCTTTGTCTTGATGCAAATTTGTGAACATGTGTTGTTCATTATCTTGTTCATGGCATTCAGTACCTACATTCATGCCTACCACCTAATAGATGATCAGTTACTCTTAGTTAAATGAAATTTGACTAGAATCTTCAGTGCTGACTTTGGGCTTCACACTTGGGATTGTCTGGTATATAAGAAGAAGTTTTTAAGACACTTGTTATCTGCCTTTTATGTGATGCTTTGTACTGATGAATGGGATTAAGCATGTGAGTTATACAGGCTTTATCTGGAGTTACTATTTGGTGACTTGTGGTAAGTTCCTTGAACACTACATGCTTCACCAACACAATATACCTGCTTCATAATAAAATCTTTATATATGCTAATTTATTTCATCTTCATAAAAATCATTCAGTATTCAATTATTAAGTTAATAAATAAGCTTCAGAAAACTTGGCACCTTGTAAGTGCTCGATAAAAAGCACAGCCCTGGCAGTCAATATCCTTATTCTAGATTCTGTATGTGCAGATTTGCCTGCTCAAAAACAATGTGCTATGTTTTTATAGTTATTCATAAACCTGTGCAGAGTGCTGAAAAAGTCTAAACTACAGATGTTCCTGGCTGAAATCACTCTTCTACAGCACTCATACTGTAAACAAGTATACTTTCCATGATGTACTTAGTGGTGTGATATTCATGTCTATTTTTATTTTGGGGGAATTTTGTTATCTAAATTGATCTCAAGCAAGCTCCAAATCCCCACTAAAGTGCTGCACAATGTTCTCAACTGCAAGAAGATTGTGCTGTGCCTTACAGTGAAAACAAGGCTTAGTGTCAGACAAGCCTTATTTGTACCTAAACTACAGTGGGCTATTGGTTATGAGTTTGGTGATAATGAATCAACTGTATCTCTCTCCTTCCACTACTCACTAAACAACTTCTCCAAAAGTGGTTTTCACTCCATTTCCATTCTATTTCATTCCATCACAATCCTTTCCACAAATCTCATTGCAGAACACACTTCTAGCATATAACATTCTCAAACAACTAAGTAGCAAGATTTGGCCAGACATCAGGACCAGTGGTGAGGGACTCCCTCAAGATTTGTAGCAACTTTCTGGTATTGATGTCATTCTCTCCTCTCTCTTTGCAATTTGATTTTCTCTGCAGTTTTTGGTCTGCAGACAAAGACATTAAAGTTCACATTCTACAACCCAATGCCAAAGAGAGACTCTCTCAGTCCTTTCTTAGGTTTGTACATCTCCGGAAGCTGGGGTCAGAGGCTGCTTCCCTAGAAATTAGCTGTAGCCTATGTGTGGGCAGTACTGACATAGTTATTCCAACTATAACTCTGTGGGCGACAGAGCTGCAGTGTGTGATAGTAGCCATTTATATGTGTGTCTATTTATATTAAAATCCAAATTTTAAGTGAATAAAATTTAGAAATTCATTGGCCACATACTCCTACTACAAGTGCTCAATAGCCACACACAGCCAGTGGCTACGATAGTGGACAGCACGGTTACAAAGCATTGCCACTGTCACTAAAACTTCTACTGGACATCATTTCCCAGAACAGGAGTGAGGTGGGGGTTGGAGGAGTGTTTCTAGGCAGAGAAATCAGCGGCTGTCCTCACATCTTCTCTGTAATAGCTGATGAAAACTGACCCTGTCCCCTTGAGACAAGTTCTTCTCTGGCACTCACAGTCTTTTTATACTCTTGCAATTGCCCTGTGATCCCTTATTCCTCAATCTCCACCCTCCCCCAGGAATGTCAGAGACCATGCCTGTGGCTTTTCATAGCTATGAGTTGACTCTTAAATTTACATTTCATTCCTAGATTTTTTCTCCTAAATTTTTCATCCCCAGATTTTACCCTACATGGGTACCAAAGGCAACCTGGCATCAGTATCTCACTTCCCCCATGTCTCCCTCTCTTCTCTTTACTCCATCTCAGTACACAACAGCTCTACCTCCCCGGCCTCTTATGCCAGATGTCTTGCAAAAAAAATTCTGACATCATCTTTCACCTCAGTCTGCTTCATCACTAACTCTGCTCAGATATTCCAAGGGTTTCCCATTCCAATGCCACTCTTTCTTTTTGCATTCCTCCTGATGCTGATCCAACTTTCTGACCCTGTTGCAGTGTCAGCTTCTCAAGGAATCCCTCGCTATCCCCTGACCTGATTCTGCCTTTTGGTTTTATCCCACACTGTGGTTTTGCTTTTTGGAAATAGGTTATTTTTGTATCTATACAATATTTATCCTCCCGTTTCTGGGTCCAGAGGGCAACAGTCATGTCTGTCCTATTCTGTAAATATACTGGGTTTGGCACAGGGTGAGGCACTTACCCAGCCCTCAGTAACTCTGGTACTTACTTAAGTTTCAGAGTGCATCTTTGAGAGCATCAAGAAGTCACTGTCCTGCTTCCTCTCCATGGCTGTGGATGTCCTCCTGGTTCCTGGGCTCCTGTCCTTATCTTCTCACAGTTGCAGCGCTGTCATTGTAGGAGGACTGCCAGTCCCTTCTGAGAGATGTGCTGTCAAAAGTGACCTCTCCTTCCAGCCTCCTTAGGCTTCCCAGAGAATATCTGGAATTCTGAGTCATACAACTCCATCTTCAGGAGAGCCTGGGCCCATACTTTCCTGTCCACCCTATTGCTGAGACCTTCGGATTCTTCTGTTACCCCTTCTTGCAGTCCTGCTTCATGCAAACTTCAATTCCCAAGTTGTGTGGCCCAAAGTCTACCCAAGCATAGGAGACACTCATCCCTTCCTGTTTCAAAAGTCTCACTTGTGTTTACTGTTGCACCTCTAACACTTCAAGGAGTCCTGTCTATAACTTCCTTTCTTCTTGTACCTTGTTATTTTCCAAATGTAAAATCAGAATTATTCTGCTGGAAGAGACTGATAGATTATATTACCTCTCGGGTTTGTAAAGGAGGAAATATAGATCCAGAAACTAGGAGACCAGTCACTGTGCCCAAGGTCTTCTCAATTTCTGCCCAGCCTTTTATGACGTTGAGAGCCCCTACACTCTTCCTGTCCTAAAAGTGAGAGGTTAAACTCCTTTGCCAGCGATCTATGCAAGACAGCGTGAGACACTCCCCAAATCTTTCTAAGTTATTACCAATTGTTCGACTACACATTCCTTTCCTTTCTCTGACTTTACTCCATAGGTCTGAACTGAAATTATTTGAATTTATCCTGTGTATTGTTTGTATTAACCTTAGGCATTTTGTTGGGGTACCTTTGTTCTGTTTGTTTATCCCACTTAGAATACCCTTCCCGGGTTTTATTTTCTTCACAGACCTGACTTGGGTTTTGAACACCCCACAGCATGTCTAATACATAGTGGACTTCAATGCATCTGTTGGTAAATAAATGAACCCATCAGTATTTTAGTTAGTTTCTTCCATATTTACTGTGGCTAAATTTCCTTCAATAAACATCTGTAAGCAGTCACCATCGAATTCTGAAGTTCATCAAAACAGCCAATATTTGAAACATTTACATGAAGTGATCTTCTCTCAAGAAGCAGTAATTTCTTGTTACAGGAGGTCATTTTACGCTACCAGTTGCTGTCTTATGAAAGTGTGCATCAGATTTCTTCACATGACCTCTGCCACCTCTCTTTCCCCTGAGGAGGCACCAATCCTGATTTGTATGACCTTAAGATTGGTGTCTAGAGGCTGGTGAGAAAGGAAAGAAGTACGAGGGTAATAGGGAGAAAAGGAAGGCCTGGCAAAAACTAGAAGAGAGAAAACAAAACATTTGTAGACTTCATCCAAAGAGACAAATTAGGAAACAATCCAGAGATTTTCTTGCTTAAAAGAGACTTTGTATTTGCAGGTATTACTTAAAGTGTAAATTAAATTCAAGAACAATTGCAACATTTGATTTCTGGATACAAAATCTGGTGAACATCATCCAACCCTTTAAAGCAGCCAAGTGATTTTGTAAGAAAATGATTTCTTGACACTAACATGTTATGATGAGTACATTAACCTTCATGATAGACCCAGCTCCACTCTTTTCTACTGTGATCTGTTAAAGTTTGTAGATATTCTCATAGAAATGAAATTTTTAAAATGCATAGAAATTAACTTTCAGAATTGGAACTATAACTTGAACAGGAATAAAAAGCCTTCTGTGCAACACTTAGTTACTTATCCAGGGATATCTGACTGTATTATTTAAGCTGTCCCAGAGAGCTATGTTAAATTTGGAGGCCTGAGTCATCTTGAACTTGATCTTTAACAACAATTTGAATAAATGTCAATAAAATTATTGAATTATAAGTATCTATCTTTCAGTATATTTGATCAGGAATGTCAACAAACAACAATGTATTTTCTAGGATTTGAGGCATGAATACTAACCTATGAATTTAAATTTAATGTTTTACCAGAGAACTCTAAAAGAATTTGAAATCATTTGGACATTTGTTGAATTGTTCTTAGAGTAAAACTGGGCACATTCACATTTTAGGAAACAAAGTAAAATTCTTAATATGTGTGAATTAAAATGCTGTTTATCTACAGTTATGATTTTTCACATGAAATCCCAATCTGAATTACTCTCATACCATAGAATACTTTGATCCTTCCCCCACCCCTTCTCATACTCTGAGTCATAGATTACCTGGTGTCTCTGATGATAAAATTATCAGAGAATACATCTATTTATATCATATTCTCCAAACAACCTACAGCCACTAAAGCTGTAGTTTTCTTCAATACTCTACAGCTATTATTCTGCCTTCCATAGGATGTTAGTAAGACTAAAGTCAAAAGCATAATTTCTTGCAACTAGAAGACCTCTCTTTAACCCTGCGTTCCTTCACACATCATGTACCAAATATGCTACAGAGGTGTAGCTGCTAACTTGTCCCCCTTGGCTGGTATCCTTGACCTAGCAGTTGGGATGTATACCTGGAGGGGCATGGGGGGGGGGCAAAATGTAGCTGTAATGTGAAGACTTCAGGCTCCTAGGAAGAAGAGGATGAGGATTGGAACTTTCTCAGGTAGGCAGAATCAGAGAAGTTAACTCATTTGAAGGCCTGTCGGGAAAAAGACAAATGGAGAAGTCAATAAAAGGAGCAGCAAGACAATAAAATTGAAGTTCCATCTCATCCCATGGATTCAAGACATGGACACAGTAGCAGGTTCTCACATGGAAGCAGCTGTTTGCTCTTGATGCAAACCCTCAAAAAATCAATAATCTCATCACTCCAAACAATAATATGCATTTGTGAAAATGTTTGTAATACTATATACCTTTTATAACTGTAAGTCATTACCCAATAATGGAGTAGCTTTGTTCAAAAGCAATATTTACTTTCCATGAAGATAAGAGGCATATTACATTTGGTACAGAAAAAAACTATAAGAAAAGGCTGCATGTTACTGATATGATAAAAATATAAACTCTACTTATAAAAGTATTTTGGCCTATAAGAATATATTAAATAGAAGGCATTATTCCAGGTGAGTGAACCATAAAGTAATGTGGATTTGTTAGGGTTTGTTTTGAAATGTAATTTGTACAGTGAGCTCTGGATCTTTTGATGGCAATGAAACTGATTTACCGGCTAATGTTGGAAGTATGATAGATAACTGATAATCAGGAGTTTTAATAAAACACTCAGGGAAGAAACCAAAAAGTGAGTGAATGTATCTGCTTACATTTCAGCTAACAAATACAAAGTATAGGTAAGGGCTTTAACTGAAAACCACTCTGGTTATTGGAGCTTGGTAGGTCTACTGAAATTTGAGAACACTCTAATTTTTCATACCTACAGCTACAATATTGATTGCAAAAGCTAAAGTGAGTGATATAAAACACAGTTTGGTGTTGTTACAGTAAGCCAATGTTTTCACAGGAAACTTGCAAGTGGCCATGAAGGGGGGGGTGTTCCAGGTTTCTGGTGTCTGCCTTGGCCATTTCTAATTGCGCTCTAGGATCTGGGCATGCTAAACAATAGAAGGTTTAATTTTACCACTCAGTCTCTGAGTAGAAACACTGGGTACTTGCTTTTAGGGAAGCTGTAGGAGGTAGGTCATCAGTGGCCACATGTCTTCCAGCTCAGAGTGCTGAGAAGAAATAAGCTACCTAAGAACAGTTGAGAACTTGGATCTGAGACCATAATGCTTAGAGATCTAGGTGGATGTAGAACATCTATCTGGTACCATTCATCTTAATCAGCCACATACCCTTTAGACAAATGAGTGGTGTCAGTACAGCCCTGGAATCATGAAAGAAACCAGCGCTCCACTCCATTTTCAAGGCAGGAAGGAGCAGCCCTGAGTTATCTTGATTTCAGTGTTTCCTCTTATATGTCTGGCTTTGGAGCATGATGAATCACTTCCCACTCCTAGAGTTAGTCTCTTTAAGATAGACATGAAGGAGCCAGGGAGGAAAATTCTCTCTAATACTCATAGCCAATGTAAAACAGTTTTTTAGGGGGAGAGCAGACCCAAATTTGGCTCCCATGATTCACAGTTGGCTCTTAGAATATATATATATATATATATATATATATATATATATATATATATATATATATATATATATATATATCCTCATACAGCATTATTAAATGGAATCCCTTACTCTTGGATATAGAAGTCGATGATGCACCTTTCTATGTGCCTCAGCACTAACAAAGCTAGGCTGAGCCACTTGAGTTTGTTGCATTGCAGTTTAGTATGGTAATAAATTCACTCTCAGGGGGTCTCTTTATTTCTTACAAACTTCTTAAACTGAAGCTGTTTTTAGGATTAATATAGGGATATGCGTACACTTTTATCGAGGTGGTCTTGAACCACAGAGACAATTGCACTGTTCATGGTGATCCAGCTGGATGTCAACAAGAGTCATCTTCTTTGCTTTGCTTTTCCTTTTGGAACGGCCTGGCTCCAACTTCAACACCTAAAACGAGAAACATAGTTCTGGTTAGAACTATTAGACCTTAATTCACTGACCTTAATAATACCATTTATTCCCTGCATAATAACTGATTCTTCATCTTTTGAGAACCCACCAAAGGCTATGGGTTTGGTATTAGAATGTGCATGCACGAACATATGTTTTTTATAGTCATAGACACTTCAAAGTCCAGAGTTCCACTAGACCCAAAATGGTGTCCTTAAATCACCTACTGTAATATCAAGGTGACCTCAAGCATCTTAGTAGGTATTCATAGTTTACAAAGGACTTGATTTGTGGTAAGTTACACCCCAAATATATCATCTTCTGACTAAAGCATATGCTGCAGATGAAACAATAGCAACATATTAGCACCACACACAGAATGGTGACCAAGGTAAGAGCATAACATGCAGCTATGAGTAAGCACAAATCATGAGTAGCCATAAATCAGGGGCAATAATGCTCATGGTCTTTTGTATTTGTGAAGATTTAATACCTTTTACAATTTAAAATAAGTCAGGATCCACTAAAATATTTCAGCCTTAATACTTATGCATTAATGCAGTATGTTTTTAATAAATAACTAGATCCCAATTTTTAATTAATAAATTTAAACATACTTTCTTAATACTTCATAAAAATGAGTCAAACATGTCAAGGATAAACATTTGGTAACACTATATACTTGTTTTCATATACATGGTTTAAATATGTTTTCATATACATGGTTTAAATCTTTTTATCTAAAAGTTCTTATTGGCCTTTTTATTTTTTTATTTTTTTGAGACAGGGTGTCACTTTGTAGTTCAGGCTGGCCCTGAGCTCACTATGTAGCCCAGGCAAACCTCAAACTCAGCAATCCTCCTGTCTCTGCCTCCCGAGTGCTGGGATGACAGGCGTGAGCCACCACGCCCGGCTGGCCTTTTTATTTTGATCAGTTTTCCTCTGAGACTCTAAACTCTATCATGGGATCTCCAAAATAGTATACAGCTTTTTATATTTCCTGGCCTTTTTATTTTGATCAGTTTTCCTCTGAGACTCTAAACTCTATCATGGGATCTCCAAAATAGTATACAGCTTTTTATATTTCCATACATTTTGCAAAGATATTATAATTTGCTTTAAGGTAAATCTCGCCTCTCATAGAGTGGAAATGGTAACATTCCACCTGTTTTACAAATTAACTGACTGGGGTTCTGACAGGAAAAAGTAGCTTGTCTGGGGTCTTCCTGTGACTTGGACCTGGCACCAGAACTTTGCTTGGCAATCTCTGTGCCTATAATTTCCTTTTGCCTCTTACGTGTGCCCCTGGCCAAATGTGAACTGCAGCAGAAGCCTGTTTTGCTTCCCGAGGTATACTGCAGTCCTAGATGAAGTTCAGAAGCAGAATAGTCTTGCCATGGTGTCTGCCTAGTTTCTCATGACAGGCTTACAGTTCTTTACTGTGGTTTGTGGACTTAGCCAGTTTCTCACCCTTACAATGAATAGTTGTAAAGTGTAACTATCTACTAGGGTCCTTGGCCCCCGTGGATCCCAGCCTCTGCATTCTGTTAGCTTTCAGCCATGCTCTTCCAAGGGAGTTCCAGTCAGGTGGAATAAATCATTGCATTGCTTTCAATGTTGATTCAAACTGGGAAGTTTGAAGTTTGAATCAAAGAAACTGTGAGCAGAAAATTGGGAGAAAAGAGATGAAACATCTCAGACAGCTCCCGAGGGAGCCACAGAAACCCTCCACATTTTTATTTACTGGCAAAGTTAGTCTAAATGCCAGTTTTTATAGCCAAGTATCTTTTTATCATTCATTTGCAATTGGATGACACTTAAGATATGTATCATACATTTCCTCATGGTTCATTATGTGCTCTATCTATTGGCTAATAAGACCTCAAAGGGGCAAGAACAGTAAAAAGCAAGGCTAACTAGACAATAGGCACTGCTAGGAGAGGTGCTATGGACTTTATGTACTTAGACTTCACTGCAGTAGGTGGGAAAAAATGTTTTCCAATTCAGTTGATATATTAAGAGAAAGTTTAAATTACTTGCATAAGATCTTGGTGCCAGTACACGGTAGACCCAGAATTTGACTCCACATGGTCTAGGCTGGACTGTTATCCATGGCATCTTGTTTGTACCTCTCAGCAGCACAGGAGGAGCACAGTAGCTGCTGAAGAATTACATCTGAATAAACATGAGGGGCAACCCTAAGTAGAAACACAGGGAAAGACTCGTGTTTGGTTGTTTTGGTTTCCTCTCTGCGTTTCTTCATCTTGAACTCCAGCAAACATAAGAGGCAAAACAATACTGCAAAGGAAATAAGGCTGGGCTGAAACAAAGTTCTCCATATTTTACACAAGTGTTAATCCTCTCACAGTTCTGGAACAGAATTGAATGCACTGAGTGCAGAGTTATATTAGCATTTGCCTTTTCCTGCATCCATTTGTTCTCCTTCTAGGTGTTTATAGAAAATAAAAACTATTGCTTCTCACTGAAAAATAAGTGACTAAAACAATGGCTAAAAATGTATTATATTGGGGCTATTGAATAATCTTCCTTGTGATTAATTTAAAAACCCTATAATCCCATGTTGGCAAGAGTATCTGGGATGGGGATTGGAGTCCTGTAGGTTTGCTAAGAATTTCTCCAATGGCTGGGTGTGGTGGCTCATGCCTGTAATCCCAGCATTCGGGAGGCAGAGGCAGGAGGATTGCTGAGTTCGAGGCTTGCCTGAGCTACATAGTGAGCTCAGAGGCAGCCTGAACTACAAAGCGAGACCCTGTCTCAAAAAAAAAAAAAATTCTTCAATGTTAGTCACTGTCATCTAACACTATCTTCACATGAACTAGCTTTGAGGGCTGAGGCATATAGGAGGGAAAATGTTTGCTCAAAAACTGAGCGTGGGATAAATATTCTTTGTTTGAAGAAGAGCATTATTAAGGCCTAGTAATTTGTGATGACTGGCATCTGTAAAATCAGAGCTTTGTCAACTTGCTTTCTCATTTGATGACAAACAGAAGTGAGCACTTTAGGAAAAGAGCAAAAACCTGGGCAGGTTTTCTAACTGGTCTTCTGAGCATTCAGGGATTTTCCCTGTGTCTTATATTAAGCAACACAAGCACAGTGTATATGTGTTTTGCTGATAAGAAGAGAAAAATGAATTGGCAGACACTTTTCCGAGACCAGACAGGAAAGTACTATTTGAACAAAGTAGAAATTGGACTGCTTTACTAGCTGATCACAGCACTGATGTTCAAAGCTTTCAGACCATGTAATAGTCTGAGGTTCAGGTACACAGCACTGAAAACAGGGAGAAAGCAAAGTTGATTTGAGGGACCAAGGAAAGTTAAAAGAAAAATGAAAAGCCTTTATCAGAGAAAGCAAACTGGCAGGTTATAGTTTATCTGGTCACTCTTAAAGGGAAGGAAGCATTGAATTAATTATAGAAGCTGGAGGAGACTTGCTAATAGGTTCCATCACAAAATTCTATCCTATCTTTCAACCTCTGATGCACAGCTGCAAGCATACACACAGAAATAAAAATCCACTGAGGGGTAACCAGGCATTTCTCAGGACCCATGGAGGAAAATGGAAATCTCAGCTCTACTCCACCCTCTGGAAATTCACATGAAGCCAAGCAAAGCTGACATTCATTAAATAAGAGGGAATGAGTCAGTGTCAGTGGCTTTTATACCACTATACAAAATCAGAGCTGCTCAGTTTTGCAAATTACCACATCATGAAAGATATTTTACTACAGTTATGTGACTTTTTGCCAATAAAGATCTGAATAAATCATTGCAATAAAACTATTCACTAATAAAACAATACTAGGCAGAAAAGCTATCTGCTGAGTCAGGTCTTGTTTATTAGGAATATAAAAAAAGAGTTGTTAAAGCCTTGTAATAGTAACTAACTTAACGACTAACGTAGGCGCTTGAGTACATATTTCAGAGCAAATACATTGTATAAACTTGAATCTAAGAGTTTAAGATTCTACCCAACTTCTAAAACATGTGCTATTCAATGTGCAGTTTGTAAGAAAGAAAAAAAAAACTTCTAATTTTTGCTTCTGTTCTGATATCTTTTGTGTGTAAAGACCATGAAAAATGTACATAAAATCAAGATTTTTAGAAGATGGTGGTGAATTATGCTGAAGCTTAAGTGACTAAAATATTTAGATACCATTTTCTGCCTTGATAACTACTGAACCTGCCAGCAATAGTCACAGTGGAGGCTGAGCATTGTAATGGAAGGACTGGCATCAGCTCCCGACACTTGTCCCAGTGGAAGGATATAAATGACAAACAGCTCAGCATGTTAGGCTGAGAGGTTTGAAGGTAATGAAAGGCCAGATTTCAGTGAGGGTTTTTAAATGCTCATGGACTCGGATAACGCAATCTTGACATCTGTAGATATTTACCTGTAATAGAAGTTTGTGCTCAGCACTCTGGGGTGAGTAGGAGGCATTTAGCTATTCCTGTCTTCACAGAATGATGCAATGGGATAACTTTGACAGCACTTTAGAGGATCAGTGACTACATATTCAACCTACTCACTGCAGAAAACTTAATGGAAGCTTGGATGGGGATAAAATTCCAGAACATGGTAACAGCATTAGGTATCATTCATGGCACAAATGGACCTTGCCTGCCTGGGAAATATCTTGTTCCCTGGCAAGTTTGCTAAACTTTGACGAGAAGGCTGCCCTGAGAATGAAAGGAGATGGAGTACTCAGTGGAGGGTCCTTATACTTGACGAAGTGCGTCCTCAGGGTTGAGAGGCAGTCAGAGCTGAGGAAGCCAGATGAGCCCAAACAGATCTTCACATGCCTATCTTAGGCTTTACAGTGTGTGCATACTTTCATTCACCTAGTTTTCCACGTGGTAAGGCATGCAAATGTTTGCATTGCCACTGTGGTGATGAATAAATTAAGTTTTTATAAGCAGCCTATAAACATTAAGTGTTCCAGATCTTATCATTATTCTTTTTCATTTACCTTGTGCTTTAATCCCCAGTCTGTTTCTGTTCCTTATACAGGATCAGTAAGATAACTTTGCAGTGGAGAATTGTGTGTAACGGTTAATGGGTATCATGTAATAACAGATCTTCTTGGACAGTCAAGATTGTAGTTTATTGTGGGATGAACTGAGGAAGAGCATGGGCGGCAGGCAGGGAGGAGTGCTGCCCTCAGTGATCTCCCGCCACTTGGCAGAGTTTAGACCAGAATCTTCACTTTTAGCCCTGTGACTTTCCTGCCCTGTCGCCCTGGCTCGCAACAGGAGCACACAGAAAAGGCCTGACTCATGATCACACTCAATGAGAAGAAGCAGGAACCTCTTTACAAGGTCTGGAAATGTTTCCAGAAGAGCAACAGAAAAACTTTCTTGACTTCTAATGGTTGATTATAATCTTGACCCCAAACTTCATTGTCTTTGCGAAAAAATAGACATTCCTTGAATAAAATTTATTTTCCCTCTTAGTTCTCACTTAGCTGTGTTAGGTAAATTTTTTAAACAATAGATGTTTCAACAATGTAAAATCTCACAAGAACTATTCTTTTATATCAAGTCTACAGCTGAAACTTCTTACCATAATGCTGATGAATTATCATGCATATCTTCTTTATTGAGCATTAGATCTTCTGACTCTATCAATCCTTTCATTGATTATACATGTATTATTTAACTTTATCTTCTATATTAATGCTAATTTATGCCTCCTAGCTTCTAATTTCATAGAACACAAAGTTTTAATGTAACGTTTACCTTACAATAAAAAGAATTCTCTAGAATTCTTCTTCCGTTTTATCGAGAGACAAAAATGAAACTAGGTGCTGGAAGTGTGTCAGATAGAAGGTCTTCCAGCCCAGCGATGACCAGCAGAATAGTCACTGGACTATACATAACTATTTATACTTTAGCTAAAACTAATTAAAATTCAAAAATTCACTTTCTTATTGTTTCTTGCCTGACAGATGCATATTGCTAATGATTTCCATATGGGACAGATACGGGACATTCTCCCACTTCAGAACATTCCCCCAGAGATGTCAGAACCATGAAAATACTGAGAGGGAGGATAGAAAATTTCTGTACTGTTTCTTAACTTTCTTTGGCTGAAGAAATGTGCCCTAGGGACAGAATGATGAAAAACAGAGAAAATTTAATATAAACATATAAAATTAATGATATTTCTAGGAAATATTCTGTTTTCTGTTCACTATACACTCCAGGGAAAAACTGAGCTGAAAACATAATATTTTCTGATCGTCTATAGAGTTACTTTCTAGCACCATCCAATAAAAAGAATTCACTACTTAAAATCACTGCCATTCAAAATAGCAGAAGGTTTTTTAAAAGTTAGTCTTCCCTTCTGCTCACTCTTCTAACAAGACTTTGGAAAGTATTTTTGACCTTCCCTGAAGTAGGACAAAAGGTGCTCATGTGAGATGTGGCCTCCATGTATCTAGGAGAAAGGAGTATTATCTTTAAAAATAAAGGCGAAATGGAGAAGACTTTTACTTAACATCATTAGAACATATGCTTTGCCCTATCTTAATTCTCCATGACTACCCATAGATCATGGAACCTACCATACAAAAACACTTAGGATGCCCTCTTTGGGAGGGCTTCCATTTCCTTATGAAGGTACCATATAGAACCTGAGTAAATTTGTGTGTTTTTTCTTTTATTCATCTGTTAATTTCTACATTGGCTCCAGTCATGAGCCCAGAATGAGTACAAGGAAAGGTGTACTTATATATGCCAAGAGGCACAGAACAATTGTTAGAAAAGAGGAAGACCACTTGATAGGGAACCTAAAATTTTTTAAATACAGGAACTAACATCATCTTGCAGTAGAATTTCAAATCACTATAGGAGATAGAGTAGGTATTTCATTAGAAGCTTTCTAATTTTTTCAGATTTTAATTCCCTAATGTTGAGCAACGAAAAACGTACAGTGGATCACAAATGCTCACTATATGACAAGTTCTTGTTATTCCCTTCAGGGTGTCATTGCTCATAGAAACTCATTTCACATCTCATCAGTTGCAACCATGAGCTGGGAAAACTGCGTTTTCATTTCTCAGAGACAAGAATACAGAAAGAGAACTAATAGAATAAAGGACTAGAGTTTTCCCTAATGAGACTAAGCTCAAGTAACCTGCATTTCCAGAAATGGAATAAGCCTTTTGCTGTTTTCCATGGGGCACTAGACAGTGATAATTGTGACACAATTCACAGGTATTTTTGGAGCCTGCAGAAAATTTGACAGGAATGTGTGTCCCAGGTATGCAGTTACTGGCCGCATGATTGATGTTTTCTCCCTTTGTCCAGTGTATGGCAGAGTGATTTTGTATAAAGCTCTTCAGAGCCTTGGAAATAAAAACATTATGACACTTTTAAAAGGATGTTTGAGAGTACACTTTCAAAAGGATGCCAGCATTTTGGATCATGACTGAACAAAGAGATCAAAGGTATCCCCCTCTATGTATTAATTGTGAACTGAAACTTTACATTTAACTACTACCGTACACAGAGATAAGAAAGGATCTGAGAAAGAGAGTAGGTAGGCCCTGAAGATTTCTGCAGAGGTAAACGTCTTGGAGGCAAGAGTCCTTTTGAGTGTATATTCAACTCTGCTGTTTCCAAGATACAGAATTCTAGAATTCAAGCTGAGACAGGGTCAAGATAAAAATAAAGAGCTCCACAAATACATCAAAGGCTTGACCTTGAATGTTCTTCCTCACAGAAAAAAATTTAGAATCTCCCCAATAATAGATTCCAAATTATTTTAACTCTAACTTGATTATTTCATTCTATATTTATCCCTGAAGTCTTTCAAACACTCCCAAATTCAGATTCTTAAAGTGAAGGACAATGTCCAATCTAGAGTTCATCAGTTCACACAAAATAAAACACAATGCATACAGTCAAGAGCATTCTCTAGATAGAACATTATTTTCTTTTGAAAACAGGTGGGTGGAATAAGCAATTCTTATGACTAAAAAAGTATATTTTAGGTAGGTCTATAGTAATAAAAAGTATATTTTAGGTAGGTCTCCCCTGACTAAAGTAAGTATGGCTATTGTGGTGTGACCTTCTAAATAGAAAACATCAGTTATGATGTGTCCATTTGAGATTAGCCCAGCAGTAACCTCTTCATTTATTAATGATCTATGGGTTTCAAGACAGAAACAAACCAGGCAACTAAACCAAAAAGCCCTTCCCCAAAGCCAGTTTTTCAGAGCTAGGGATTATACTCAGAGAGAACTATCTAATTATCCTTTGTGTTAATGGATACTTATGGAAAGCAACTCAAACAATAGTGATTAAGAATATTTGCTTTACACTTTAACTTTCACTTATAATGTATTCCTGTATGATGTTTCACACATTGCAACCTGCATTTTATGGACCTTGTTTTATGTGCAGACTCCTGAGGGAAGTTATTTGGTGTCATTTTTTTTTAATCTCATTTCACATCTGTGAAAACTAAGTTTCTTAGTGACTGGTAAGTGTTCTCACAATCAGGAAATAATTAGAGCTGTTATCAATGTCAGGAACAGTTCTAAGTCCTCTTAATTCTATTGCTTTTTTGATCATCAATAAGGTGCCAGGTATTTGAAAAGAGACAGCCCAGGACTACTAGGTTTAAGAATCCAGACTCTGGAGTCGGTTGAGGAGTTCTGGTTCTGGCTCTGTGATTCACTTTATCTCACTGGCCAACTTACCAAATTTTGTAGGCATTAGTTTATTCCCTTAAGAAAAGGATAAAAACTCACCCCATTTTCTCCTCCCAGCTTTACAGCAGACTGACAACTCTATTGTAGATGTATCCGGTCATCCTCATATGACCTCACTGTTACTAAACATTACTGTTCTTAACTTTTGTTCTTCAATCTTTATATTTACCTATATTTCTTTTTGCACAATCCAAGCACAGTTTCCCCCAATTCTAAGTAGTATTTAGGAAAAACAAGCTTGTTAGAAAAGTAAACACTTCCATATTTAGAGAATGAAAAGATCTCTGACAATCTATATCTTTGCTAGGTTTAATTTTTTAATAGTTCCAATTAAAATTTAGCTCCTAAAATTTTTGTACAAAAGTGGAGTTTTTTTTCTTAGCTATATCCTACAAATGGGTACTATCATCTTTCTACAAGGAGGCCAAGTATTCTCTGAGGTTATTATATCATACATATGATTATCTATTCTAACAAAGTGGCTTCAAAACAAATGATATATTTTGAGAACTAGAAAAAGGAAATCCTTTTCAAGCACCTAATAATCTCTTTCAGGACACTTGGCTTGCAAGACTAGAAATGCAGGAATTTTGACTCCAACCATCCTTGTGGTTCAGCAGCCAGATTCAGTGGCTCTATCTTCTACTTCCCTCTGGGTTACAGAACTCACTTGGTTAGAAGAGAGCAAAATGCAGCATCATAGAAAGAAACTGGAGAGTGACGTACCTCGTGGTATTTTTTCACAGTGTTCCCTGAGCTGCATGTGCAAGAGTTCTGGTTGGCAGTGCCACAGCCACAGTTTCCTCCACATCGCTGTACCAGGAGGCAGCGTGGAAAGAAGACAGCATTGGTCACCTTCAGCTCCTCTCTCAGATTCACTGAATAATTCCTGGGGGTGCAGCTGTACTGCTTGACATCATCATTGAGCTTGTCCAGGTCAACTGCAGGCAAATGCAAACACGACAGTGAGCAGAATCCTCATTATATGTTCTGCTCAAACGGTGGAGCGCACATAATGGGAGCAGGGTTAAATCTGTAAGAACAGTCTTAACTCAGGGTTAAATCTGTCTCTGGGTACTTACAGTCATAAATTTAATCTGTCTTTGAGACTTTCTGCTCTCCAAAAGTAACAACAAAAACAAAATAAAATCCTGACTAAAATCTCCATCATGCTTCAAATTTTCTGGTAACTTTTTTAACATATCCTTTTTTTTTTTTAGATAGAAGATGAAACATTTGACAATTTCAAATAAATGGCTTTATATTTTAAAACGAAGAATTATTTCTTGTTTCTATATAAATCTTGATTCTAAGTCATTACTTAAATTTAATGGAGGACACATTAGGATTGAACACTAATGTATGCAATGGGCAGTAAAATTATTAGAAGGTAATATGAAAAAGGAAAAGATTTTATTTTCATTTTAAATCTGGAGTCGGCCAAAATGTTGAAGGAAATGCTGTCCTGTCATGAACCTGGTGCCGATTTGGGCGCTGGGTCCTGGACGGCTGCATGGCACAGTGGTCAGGTACACGAGCTCTGCACTAAACGACACCTTTGCCGTCTCACTGTGGCTCCTCTCGGTTGGAAGGTTACTCAATGGCTCTGACCTCTTCCTTCTCATCTATAACATATAACTACTGAAGGGTTGAAGAGAATGTGCCTGGTACTCAGTTAATGCTAGGTGTTACTATTCATCTTGTTTCATTTCATTTTTCCACCTTTATTTATATCCTTTTATAGTCAATGATAAATTTTTTAAATCAAATCTTTCTTCCTATTTCTCTTTGAGTTACTTTTCTATCTAAATGGTTTTTGAAGTGTATGGTTCATGGGACTGTTATGAATTGTCTTAATAATCTTTAAAATCTAAGTAATAAATTTTATTTGAATGAAGTTTATATTGTTGCAATACATAAATTGTATTTTAAACAGTGCTCTCCAAATCTATCAGCCATCCACCTATTGGCACTGAGCCCCTGGCTGTAAGGCATCTACACAAGCATGTGCCACCACGATGCTAGCAGATGGAAGCTCTCTTGTCTGCATGGTCCCTCCACCTCACTGAGTGGGACTGCCACAGAACAGGACCACAAATGCTGGGCAGATATCACATTTGTCCTGACTGTAGATGCAGGAAGCATTTTAGTCTTAAACCAAACCTGGCTAATGAGCAGTAAAGGGTGGTTTTAGGGGTCAGAGGTCAAATATCAGTATGGAGTCAGTCAAGTGCATCTAAGGGCCACTGAAGGACAGGAAGGTACAAGTGTGGCCTAAATATCCACTAGCCCCATAAAGTCAGCTAGTTTCACTGAGTATAAGAAGGAGAGCAACTATATGGCCAGGTGACCCTTCGAATGGGAAATTAAATGGCAGCTGGGTTGATGTCTACCCTGAGTGCATTTTCAAATGTGCAACAATGCTTTGATTCTCAAGGGCAGGGATTTATACCTTACTGCTAAATACTGAGCTCAGGACACTGTGGGAACTAAATAAATGCTAATCACTGTACATAATTTATTGCTGTTTTTCCTTCCTTTGTAAAGACATGTCATAAGTTTAGCTACAATCAATCCAGATTTAAATTGAATGAACTCTGTCTTGGGAAAGGAACAATTTTATTGCTGCTAAAGCCTTGAAAATAACTGCAAGCAAAGCAGAAAGGATTACATAAATGGATTAAGAAGTGCAGCAATCATCCATTACAAGTGTCACCTTGAGATAAATACTGATGCTGTCCTATGCATTACTGGGCCTGTGGACAGGAGTGACGCAAAGCGCCAAATCTGCTGCTGATGATAATGAGAAAGTGTGTGTCTGACCCAAGGAATAAAGAGGTGCAATTAGCAGGGATGGCTCATGATGCATGGGAGGGGAAAAGGGGCAGGAAGGAGGTTCTAGCACTGAGTTTTTTCTTTAGCTCAGCTTCCTGCTAGGCACAGCACATATGATAATGTTTCATCGTTCCCTACCCTTTTGAAGTAGGCATTTTCACCAAAGTGGATTTAAATGGTAAAACTAGAGTTAAAGTTTTTCGAGCTGCTGGTTATAAGAGAAGAATTACATGGCTAGGGCTGTATCAAGCCTTGCTACAGGGTATTACTCTGAAGTTGAGCAAGGAAAGGCGACATCCTTATCTCCAGTAGACATCTAACCGAAACTACACATACTTCCCCTACACGCATTTAGCTAGATCCCTAGGCACCCTCCCAAACCTGAAGGAGGCACAGCACCTCCTTTCCTGACAGCAAATTCCTCACTTTGTGCACCATTTCGCTGAGGTACAACGGTGACTTCTGTCTCTCACCTGACCTGGAAAGGTTGACAATGCTGTCGGCTGTGCGCTTCCATTCGCCGATGTGCCCAAAGACTCTGGCCCGTGAGACTGCAGTAGCTGCCCTATGTATCAGGGGACTGAAACCACTGAGGCACTCAGCCGGAAGTAGAACCAAAAAGTTCTTCTGACTGGGCCCGTGAGACTGCAGTAGCTGCCCTAGGTATCAGGGGACTGAAACCACTGAGGCACTCAGGCAGAAGTAGAACTAAAAGGTTCTTCTGAATGGCTGCAAATAACTCCAAGGTATGAATGCAGACTTTCTGCAGGGATACTGAGTTTCCAGTCAGAGAAGACAGATGAGATGGCTCAGCAGAGCAGGGAAATGGACAGAGGAGGAGCAACAATTAAGGCTCCTGATATGCAGCTGGAAGACACTGGTATGAACCTTGGGAAGGCGTCAGCATGTGAAGTGGTACAGATTCTGGGAGAAAAGCTGTCTTTTTCATTCTTGCATCACTTTCCGGGGCTGAAGGTTATACAGCAACAAGGATATCCCAAATTTTACTCACACATCCAGTCATTTCATCTAACTTCCTTTATCTCACCTCAGTGTACAAAATGCTGTAATAAACTGATACTGAATCAATTTTCCCATAAGGTCAACATTGAACCTAATCATTGAATTTGATTCAGTTCTCATCTAATTCAGTTTGTGACCAGAATTGTGAAAAGAATTAAGTGCATGAAGGGCTGGGAACTTAGCTCAAGTGGTATCACTCCTACCTTGGAAGCCCAAGGGCCCGAGTTTCAGCACCACACATACACAAAAAGAATTAAGTACATGAACCAAGATATGACTGTGTCTATTTTACATTCCATTTGAATCTGACACTTATTTTTTCTTCTATCTTCCAGATTAGCTAAGTTTTTGGGGCTTTGTACTGAAAAACTTTTAGAGTAGCAGAGGACACCCATTGTCTTTAAAGGTTACTTCTGGACACCTGAGCCAGAGTGGGATGGAAAACAGTGTGCGGGGAGCACTCTTTCTGTGCAGTCTGGCCTCAAACTGCAGCCTCGCAACAGAGGTTCTTTGGGCTCTGGTCAGAATTCTGAGATCTAGACCTGGGATGGAAAAGTATTAGTGTGGAGAAAGAAGACTCAACTAGGTCTTGCTGATCCTGGTAATTAAATTACTTGCATAGGAACTGTGAAGTTTTTCACATAGATAATTTCAGGAAGTCTTCATGAATGCTAAAAACTGCATACCATTATTACCTTCACAGCTGAAGAAACTGAACCTGTGTAAAGTTAAAAAAATAAACTGTCTACAGAATCTCTTATTTCTCCTCTCCCATTTCTTTTCCTCTAATGATAGGACCAAAAATAGTAAAACTATATGATTTATTTCATCAATTAGAAGCAGAGTGCTATAAAAAGAAACAAATATCACCTTGTTAAAAGACATTTTTTTTTTGAGACAGGGTCTCACTTTGTAGCCTAGGCAAGCCTCGAACTCAGCAATCCTCCTGCCTCTACCTCCCAAGTGCTGGGATTACAGGTGTGAGCCATCACACCCGGCTAACAGACTTTTTTGCGAAGAACAGATATTAACTACTATCTGGATGAATCAGAGAAACTATAGATTTTCTGTTCAAATTTTCTGATTATGAAAAAAGATTATTATTTCAACTATCCTTTAGAAGGAGTTTAGAGTATCATCTTTTATGCTGAATGGATTTTTATTTCTAATCTACTTTATCTTTAATTTGAATCTTTATTAGTATATTATATATACAAATCATGATCACACAATATTGAGAATTTGTACCAGTATATGACACAATTTCTCATTTGTCCCATTCTCTCATTTACCCTATAATCCCCACCCTTAAATACATAAGCCTTGTTTCCCTTTTTATTATTTTATTTTTTCTTCCCCTTGTTACCCCTACACCTCATTTCCCTTTGAATATTTTCTATTTAATAATATCTACCATATATTCTAGAGCTCATTTATATCTACAGGTTCTCATACCAAAGAAAGGATATATCTATAGATTGTGACCTATTTATTTCACTTATATGTATGTCCTGAAGGCACATACATTTGAATATGAATGACTCAAACTTATCACTCTTTATGGCAGAGTAATACTCCATTTTATAGAAAAAACACATCTTCTTTATCCAGTTTGCAGTTGATGGGCATTTGGGTTGTTTCCAAGATTTAGCTATCAAAACTGACCTGCTAAGAAATATATGAAGAAATGTTCAACATAACCAGTCATTCAAGAGATGTAGATGAAAACAACACTGAGATTTCATCTCACTCCATAAGGAATGGCTGCTATCTCAAAATTAACCATCAACAAATACTGACAAGGCTGTGGGGAGAAAGGAACCCTTTTCCACTGTTGGTGGGAATGTAGACTGGTGGTACACCTGCTGTGGCAATCAGTGTGGAGATTTCTCAAAAACCTTGGATTAGAGATTTCATTTGACCCTGCTATTCCCCTGCTAGGTATGTACACGAAAGAATTAAAAGATTCATATCACAGCAACATATTTGCACCCATGTTCACAGCAGCTCTTATCTACTTTTGAGTGTGCTGTGAGTGCAAATGTGTTAGGCTAGAATGCTCAAATCAGCTGTACCATAGACGAACTTCACATATGAAGATAACTAGCATCACAATCCAGGGAATCTAGAAGTAGTGCAACCAGTATGTAATGTGGGTTGTTTCTAGAAGGCTGACTCTCAGATATCTCTAGGTTGTAAGGAACATGTCCTTTGCCCAATGGAGACTAGTACCACAATCTGTTATTTTAGAGCTAAACACTTGATTTGGATGTTACAATACTAAATTTATGGTACTTGGGATTGGGTGGGTGGTGAGAGGATTATATGAATAATTGTACTTGGGGTATTCTATGCAAACAGGATCTCAGCCTTGTTCAAGGTTCATAAATTCTCCAGAGGGAGTCTGTTCATCTTTATGGACTTTACAACCTCACTATGATTTTAAAATTCCCTCTTCTATAAATCAGAATGTAATCGTGAAAAATGTTTTCACAGTTCAGTTTTGATTTTGGAAGTCCAAATAATCTGGAAAGAACAACATTTAATATTTTAATAATATTCAATAAAACATTATTTTACACCATTTAATCAGGGACCTTCAGGACACTAAATCAAGCATCAAGATAGGTGACACCAATGTAAGGTAAGTCTCTAGACCCTAGGAGCTTAGGATCTGGAGGAACATACGTAGCACATCAATGAAGTGAAAAATAAAGAAAGTTAGGGAATGATGAAGAATGAAGAAAATCTATAAATGTCCTTCTTTCTCTCCTTTAAGACTATGAGCCTCTGAGCTCTAAACATCACTGAATTGCCCACAGCATGGGCTTTGCAGCCAACAAAGCCAGGTTTGTGTCCTGGGTCCCTACTTTCAAGTTGTCACAGAACCTTTCTGAATTTGTCTCTTTTGTTATAGGAAATAGGAATAATAGTAGCCTCCTGCCAAGAAGAAATGTATTCAGACTGAATGAGTTTAGGGCCTTTGAAGCACAGGTCCCAGCCCCTCTCTCTGTAGGTATGCCCTATATCACTGTTGCAGTAAGTAAAGCAGATTAATGAGGTCAGAGAAGAACAGAATTGCCCACAACCAGAAGTAGCTGAGATTCCAGTCAGTGTTCACTAGGAAAGGAAGGTCATGGCTACTTTGGTGTTAAAGACTAAAAAAGTAATGATCATGTGTGTTCAGGTTAATTTCAAGGGATTGAACATTGTCCTTTGCAAGTAAAGACATTTCACGATCCAAATCTCTTAGTACCAGCACTTCTTCCAGAAGTGTGCATCCTAGCATCGGGACTGTCTCTGCCTACAGCTGTACGAGAAGCAGCTCAGCATGTTGTAACGGGACCAGGCATTTATGCCTGGGGTTTTGGGGAATAACTCCTGAGTCGGGGGTCTGCACTTTATGGTGCTGCCCCGAATATAACAGAGGATCTGCTCTAACAAGGAGCTGCCCTGGGGGACCGCCAGAAAACATGTTCTGGCTCCGGGAAAATTCCCCTATTCCTGTGCTGGGCCCACTGACCTTTGTCTCTCAAGTTAGCAATGTATTGTTTCTCTTCCAGTTTCTACATGGGCTAAGACAGTTTCATAGAATTAGCAGAATGATGGATGTACTTATTCTTCTGGTCTCATTCTATTGAAAAGTTAAGCATTAATAGAAAGTAGTACAAGGAAGTTAGAGTTAGGGAAAAGATTTAAGAGAATTGTAGTTTGACATTTTGAGAACTTGATTCCAGTCTTATGATCATCATGTTTATAGTTACCAATTGTTTCTGTTCTGGTTTCTAAGAAATGTACTGATCTCTTGATTACCTGCTTTTGTTTTTACCAACCAAACGATAAATGTATAGGATCATAGTAACCATTATTGATGTCACGTTATCCTTCTAAATCAGTATAAATATAGCCTGATCAATAAACACGGCGCTTGCTCGGTACTGACTGAGAGGTCCTCCTGATCCCATCTTTGTCTGTCTTTGTCTGCCTTGTGTTTTCTTAATCCTCACCCCCCGACTCAGGCACTGTCCGATTGCCAGCAGGCCCCGGCACAGCTGGCACAAAAGGATAGTTTCCCACAGCTTCCCAGAAAAAAAAAATGGGCAGAGAATACACAAGGCACACATGCTTACCTTTAACAAGACTAATTGATGCTTACTCAGATACTGATGGCTTTCCCCTGACAAAAGGATTTCCTGTTAATGTACATTTGAATAACATGACTAGGTGAGAGGAATCACTTCAGTGATGAGAAGAAGATTAGGACAGCCACAAATGGGAATAACCTCAAGGGGTGGGGTGGGGGGAGAAGAGGTAGCCCTGACATTAGGAAGAAAGACAGCTGAAAGTGTCCTGGTCCCTTTGCTAAGAAGTTCTTCAAGCATTTGAAGTGTATGCCTTCACCAACACCACGTGACACACTAAACAGAACTATGGCTTCTGTTAATGTCTGCTGACAATCTCTGGAAGTGGTGCTACTGGACACTCACAAATCACATGGGTTATAAAGTGTGAGTCTGAAGTCTAAGGGAAAATATATAAATCTTAGCACAGGAAATAGCCAATAAGGAAAATGGTCCAAGAAACATTCTGAGTAAATAGTATCTTGGAAGAGTTTAGTACTTGACAATTATTTTCTAGACTTTTAAGAGAGTATACTAATTACACAGATATTTAAATATGACAATATTTAGATATTACTAGTGATTATCTCAAAGCCCTATAGGGAAGAAGGCAAAGTTTAGAGACAGATTTGAGTTCTGCCCCAGCTCTATAAGCAGTTCAAGTAATATTAGCTATAACTGATTGCGGTCACACTAGCTGTGAGTTTACCAGTATTTAATCCCAACGCAAGTTTTCAAAGTCATTAGAATTAAAGTTATTTTATACAATGCAGAAAACAGAGCAACAGATGTCCACATTTTTAGAATTGAGTAAGAATTTTTTTTACAAGTTCACTTGGCTTCAAAGTCTGTGGTCTTTTTGAGGTAGGACAGAAGAAATAAAAAAATTGGGTAGAAAGACAAGTAAATTGACATTTAAAAAATTGTACTTGTAAGAAAAATTACAGCTTTAAGACAAAGAATTTACTTAAACCTTTTTCCACTTGTGAGAAGCTCATTTAAAAAAATCCTAAAGATCATAAAGACACTATAGGCCTGTAAATCTGAGCTTTAAACCTATTCTTTACACCCTCCATTCTCAGGAAGCAGTGATATTGGTAGATTGTATATCTCACATTGAAATATGTGTAACTGCTTTACGCTGTAACCTGGAAGAGACTACAAATTCAAAATCACCATTTTGAAAACACCCCCTAAAATCCACCCAACTCTGGCTCCTAGTGGGTCTCAGCTTTCTAAGCACCCACATCCCCCTCTTGAGTATGTCCTATATTTCTTCTAATAAACACTTTTCTTGTGTCTCACTGATATCTCCTGCTCTGTGGCAAGAGTCAGTGAACCTGCAAACTTACCCTACAAGGTGGGATAAGTTATTTATTTCAGCCTCAGGGACCTCAGATCCAGCCCAGTGACTTTTCTAACATAGCATTCTTTCTTTTGCTCTATTTCTACTATGCATAATACATGATTCAAGAAAACCAATAAAATTAACCTACTCTCAATAATAGAAATTTTAGGGCTGGAGGGTTAGCTCAGTGGTTCTGGCGCCTGCCTGGCAAGCTCAAGGTCCTGAGTTCAATCCCCGGTTACCACATACAATGCTGGGCATGAAGACTCATGCCCACCAGCCATCAATATCACATACCACAGTGCCGGGCGTGGTGGCGCATGCCTGTAATCCCAGCACTCGGGAGGCAGAGACAGGAGGATTGCTGAGTTCGAGGCTTGCTTGGGCTACATAGTGAGCTCAGAGCCAGCCTGAACTACAAAGCGAGACCCTGTCTCAAAAAAAAAAAAAAAAAAAGAAAAGAAATTTTAAAAGTAAAACAATTGTGATTTGATACATCCATGTCTTTGTTTTTCCCCCTTTATTGAGTTTATTGGTACATTTTAGATATAAATTATGATCACATTCAACACTGAGAATTTGTAACTGTACATGATGTATCCTGATTCTCATTTTTTCCTATTTCCCTGCCCTTCCTACCAACCCTACTCCCTATCCATAAGCTTTGATTCCAATTTTTGATTTTAACCAACAAATTTTTCTTTCCTTCTTTACTTTCTCCTACCCCCTCTTTCCCTTTCACCTTTGAATGTTTTCTTCCTATTCATCATGAATCTTTGTTCAACTTACAAAGAGCTAGCTACAGAGTACTGGTATATCAAGACTGACCTACTATACACCACTGCTGTCAGTAAAGGGCTTTCTCAGAATTCTCAGTGAGGTATCAAATAAGCAGAGGGAAAAGAATATGAGCACTGAGCATCCAGTTAATGAAATATAGTTCATTTCTTAAGACATTTTGAAATTATTTCCTATAATCTAAATACTTTTTTGGAAAAGCAAAACTGGTGTCTTTCTGGTAAATATGCCACAGTATGACATAGATTCTTAAATATATGATGAGTATTTCTTTCAAAAAAGTATTCTGACCTAAGAGAATTCATTCAAATATATTAGTATGAATTACATGTATTTTGTTTATCCCTCAAGTTTTTATGTCAGTTATTTAGCTACACTTTGCAGATTGGAGTCAAGTGTGTTAGATAGTAGAGCCAGATGTTGTATAGAAAATAATAAGCATTAGATAATCTAAAATGGACTGATGCTTCTTCCAGACTTTCAATATTTAACCATTTAGTCCTTATAAAAATCAAATATTTTGGCAATCCTCCATACCATGCAGAGCAGTACAGAGACAGACCATGAAAGTGATGTACAGTGGAGCTCACAAGGAACTTAGACAACAAAGGAGGGCCGTGACATTACTGGTGCCCAAGGTTGAGCCTACCTGCTTCCACCCAGACCAAGCCAGAGGCCAGTGAAGACAGACTGGGTAAGTAAAACTTGGTGGAAGTAGCTCAGTGAGTCAGCAAATAGGGAGTTGGGTACCACTGGACCAGCGATGGGGATTGCAACTCTTCTAAGTCTAGGGTGAGTCCAGAAGGTCTTGGAATCTTCAAATATTATTGAGCCAACATGGACATAGCTGTTACATAGAGAAGAACCTCCAAAAACACCACCTGGTACTCTATGGACACTGAATGAGTACCGCTCTAGTACTAGAACTTGTACAGAGGCCTTCAGTTAGTTCCTCCACCCAGTCCACCACATAAAACAAATCACTCACTAGAAGAGTGAGGGAATCCTATTGACTTAGCCATTGAACTGAGAACTCTCAAAGGACATTATAGATTCAAGCAGGACAACCCAGAAAGGAGCCACTTCCTAATAGTCCCAAATAATAGGAAGAAAGAGACTTGCAATAAACATTGCCCAGATACCAGGCAAGTATTGAACAAATAACATTAGCAACAACAAAGGAACAGAAATGAGGAAAAAAAATAAAAAAGCCAGACACAAAGATCACCACCACAGAGAAATTCAGGGAAAAGGGAAATAGAGCAAACTGATCCTCAAACACCATGACTCTTTGACATGGTAACGAAAGCAGATCTACTAAAATGGAAATCAGAACTCATCTCTAAGATGAAAACTGAGATACTATCCACAGTGAAAGATTTCATTAAAGGAGAGATCAGCAAGATGATAGAATCTAAGATAGCAAAAGCAATGGAACCATTTAAACAGCTTCAAGCAGAGCTCCAAGTGATGAGGAACAAAAGTTTGCAAAGATGAATGAAGCCAAGAAATGAATTTCAAACCTAGAGGACAGGATGGCAGCCAATGAACAGTAAAGAGATGATCAATGGAAAATGGCAAGGGACCATGAGAAATCAATCCAACAGCTTCTAGACAATTCAAAGAAGAATAACATAAGACTGATCAGAGTCACTGAGGAAGCAGGAGACAGAGCAAAAGACATTAAAAAAAAACAGTTAACAGATATAATGGCACAAAACTTCACAGGAAAAGAATTGGGCATACAGATAAATGAGGCTTATAGGACTCCAAAAGGCCATGACATTAAAATATCTACACCTAGGGATATAATTATCAAGGATCCAGATACACAGCAAAAGAATGAAATAATGAAAGCAGTTAGAGAAAGAAAAAAAAATCAACTACAAAGGGAAGCCCATCAGGATCACAGTAGATTTTTTAATCCAAACGCTAAACGTAAGGAGAGCCTGGAGTGAAGTGTTTCAAGTACTGCAGGAAAACAACCTCAAACCTAGATTGATATATCCTGCAAAACTATCATTCAGAATTGATAGGGAAGTAAGATACTTCCATGACAAAGAACACCTGAAAAACTTCACAAATATGAAACATGTACTCCAAAAGATTCTAAAGAATGTCTTGGAAAAAAAACAAAGAAAATTACAAATCCATGAGACCCAACAGAGTGAACTCACTGGGCCAAACAAGAAACTGAATGGAAAAGTTTTGCTTTTGCCACAAGGAATAGAAGACCCAAGAACAGGAGAACATGGCAGGTCTAAGTCTGTCCATATCAGTCATAACCATTAATGTCAATGGACTCAATGGGCCAATTAAAAGACACAGACTGGTCGATTAGATCAAGAAGCAAGATTCTACAATCTGTTGCATACAGGAAACACACATAATGCAGGAAAAAAAAACCCATAGACTGAAAATAAAGGAATGAAAAACAATTCTACATGCCACAGAAAACTACAAAAAGCAGGAGTGGCTATCTTGTTTTCAGATAAATAGATTTCAAACCAAAACTGATTAAGAGAGACAAGGAAGGTCACTATATTCTCATACAGGGAACAATCCAGGGGTAAGAAACAACAATCATAAACATTTATGCACCAAACTCTAATGCACCCAACTATATAAAACAAATATTAATGGACATGAAAAGCCAGATAACCACTAATACAGTAGTAGTAGGGGACTTCAGTACTCCACTGTCACAAATTGACAGATCAACTGGACAAAGAATCAATAAGGAAATACTTGAGCTAAACAAAATTTGAACAAATGGACTTAATAGATGCGTACAGAGTATTTCACCCTACAAAGCCAGAATATATGTTCTTCTCAGCTCTCATGGATCATTTTCCAAAATAGACCACATCCTAGTTCATAAAACAGGCTTAAGTAAATACAAAAGATTGAAGTTATTCCCTGTGTTCTATTAGACCACAGTGCCTTGAAATTGGAGCTGAATGGTAAAAGAAATTCCAAGATCCTCACAAACACATGGAAATTGAACAACACTCTGTTGACCAAACAATGGGCCACAAAAGAAATTAAACAGTTTCTACAGTTAAATGGTAACCCCAGTACAACATACAGGAATTTATGGGACACAATGAAAGCAGTTCTATGAGGGAAACTCATAGCAGTCAATGTTTATACCCCGAAAATAGAGCAAACCCAAACAAACAATCTAATCATGAACCTCAAACTATTAGAAAAAGAGGAGCAAGACAAACCCAAAGCTCACACAAGGGAGGAAATTATAAGGATCAGAGCAGAAATTAATGCAATGGAGACAAAGAGAACGATACAAAGAATCAATGAATCAAAGAATTGGTTCTTTGAAAGGATAAATAAAATTGACAGATCCTTAGCCAAACTTATCAAAGGATGGAAAAGGCTCAAATCCATGCTATTAGGAATGAAAATGGGGAAATCACCACAGATCCAGTGGAAGTCCAAACGATAATAAACGCATATCTTGAAAATCCAAAAAGATGGAAAAACTAGAAGAAATGGATAGATTCCTAGACACATATGAACTTTCAAAACTGAACAAAGAGGATATTAAAATGTTAAACAACCCAATATCAATCTATGACATTGAAAAATGTAATAAAAAAAACTAAGAATAAAGAAAAACCCTGGTCCTGATGGCTTCACTGCTGAATTCTACAGAACTTTTAAAGAAGAGATAATGCCAGTACTTCTCAAACTCTTTAATAAGATTGAAAGGGAAGCAGTACTCCCAAATTCATGCTTTGAAGTAAACATTACCTTGATTACCAAACATTACCAAAAGCAGAGCAAGTCTCAACTATCATCTGGCCTGGGCTGGTTACCAGCGTTGTCTGACGACCTCATGGGGGTGAGCGGGAATGCAGAATCACAACTCCCAGACTCCATGTCAGTTGAGAAGCTTCTCCCCCCTTCATTATGGAAGTCACAGGAATTTATATAGGGCAGCTTGGGAAGTGATTGGATGAGAGGGCGGGAGCAGTGTTCATGGTGGGGTGTGATTAGGTGGAAGGGTGGAAATAGCATTTTGCAAAGTATGATTGGTCAGCTTCATCTACATCACCTGTGTCACCTTCTTAAAGGGTCACTGTACCTATTCGTCCACCAGGAGAGAAGGAGAGAAGAAATGGAAGCATCTAGAGAAAAGGTTTGGCCACACCCAACCAAAAAAGAAAAGTACAGGCCAATCTCTCTAATGAACATTGATTAAAAAGTCCTCAATAAAATATTGGCAAGCAGAATACAGAGTTATCAAGAAAAATCATACAGCCGGGTGTGGTGACTCACGCCTGTAATCCCAGCACTCAGCAGGCAGAGGCAAGAGGATTGCTGAGTTCAAGGCTTGCCTGGGCTACATAGTGAGCTCAGGGCCAACCTGAACTACAAAGCAAGACCCTTTCAAAAAAAAAAAATCATATACCCTGATCAATTTTGATTTATCCCAGGGATGCAAGGCTGGTTTAACATATGTAAATCAATTAATATAATACACTATATTAACAGACTCAAGGACAGAAAACATATGGTCATCTCAAGAGATGCAGAAAAAGCATTTGAAAATTCCACCACCCATTCATGATCAAAACCTCACAGATAATTGGAACAGATAGACTTTATCTCAAACTAATAGAAGCTAATTATGAGAAACCAATAGCCAGCATCATACTAAATAGTGAAACCTTTTACACCCAGATCAGGAATGAGACAAGGACACACAATGTTACCACTCTTGCTAAAAATAGTTCTGGAAACAGGCACAGCAATTAGACAAGACAAAGAAATCAAAGGAATAAAGATATAGAAGGAAGTTGAAGTGTCATTATTCACTGAAGATATGATCCTCTACATAGAAGATCCTAAAAACTCAACTAAAAGACTGCTAGACCTAATTGCCAAATTTAGTAGTGTAGCTGGATACAAGGCCAATACTCAAAAATCAACAGCTTTCATATATACATACAACAAACTCACTGAAAGAGAAATTGAGGAGTTACTCCCTTTCACAATAGCATCCAAAAAAATGAAATATCTAGGAATCAATCTAACAAAGGAGGTGAAAGACTTCTACTCTGAAAACTCCAAGACTCTGAAAAAGGAGATAGAAAACGATATCAGAAAATGCAGGGACATCCCTCATTCTTGGGTAGGGAGAACCAACATCATCAAAATAGCTATACTCTCACAACTATTATACAGATTCAATGCAATTCTACACTTGATCTTAGCCAAAAGGCCGAGAAGCGATTCAATGCAATTCTGATGGAAATCCCATCACCATACTTCACAGAGTTAGAGAAAATAATCCAAATATTCATCTGGAACCACAAGAGACCTAGAAAAGCAAAAGCAATTCTAAGCAACCACGACATGGCAGGGGGAATTATGATCCCCAATTTAAAACTCTACTATAAAGCCACTGTGATAAAAACTTCATGGTACTGGCAAAGTAACAGACCTGAGGACCAGTGGAATAGACTAGAAGACCCAGAAACAACTCCAGATGCACTAAGCCACCTCATCTTTCACAAAGGAGTGAAACATCCTGAATGGACAAAAGATAGCCTCTTTAACAAATGGTGCTGGAAAAACTGGGCTTTAACCTGACAAAAACTAAAGCTAAACCTGTCTCTTTTACCATGTACTAAACTAAAATCACAATGGATTAGAGACTTAAACATTAAAACAGAAATGATAAACCTGCTACAAATCAGGTTAGGTAAAACTCTTGGAGACATTGGCTTAGGCAGAGACTTCCTGAACGAAACCTCTATAGCATGAAAACTAGCAGAAAGAATCAACAAATGGGATCTCATCCTACTAAAAAGCTTCTGCACAGCAGAAGAAACCACTGGCACTGCTAAAAGACAACCAACAACATGGGAAAAAAATCTTTACTAGCTGTTTGTCAGACAAAGGACTACTATTTAGAATATATAAAAATTTAAACAAATCAGTCCCTCCAAGTTTAGAGACCCAATTCAAAAATGGGCACCTGAAATGAACAGACACTTCTCAGAGGCAGAAGTCAAGGCAGCCAAGAAGCATATGAAGAAATGTTCAACATCACTGGTCATTCGAGAGATGCAGATGAAAACAACACTGTGATTTCATCTCACTCCACAAAGAATGGCTGCTATTGCAAAATCAACCAGCAATAAATGCTGGCAAGACTTTGGGGAGAAAGGAACCCTTTTCTTCTGCTAGTGGGATTGTAGACTTGGACAACTATTGTGGAGATTGCTCAGAAAACTAAGATTAGACCCTACTATTACCCTGCTAGGAATATCCCCAAAGGAATTCAAAGAGTCATACTGTAAATTCATATCTACACCCATGTTCATAGCAGCTCAGTTTGTGACAGCGCAATCTTGAAAACAACCCAGATGCCCATCAACAGGAGACTGGATAAGGAAGATGTGGGGTTTTTTTTTTTTTTTTTATAAAAGGGAGTATTGGGCCGGAGGGTTAGCTCAGTGGTTCCAGCGCCTGCCTCGCAAGCGCAAGGTCCTGAGTTTGATCCCCAGTACCCACATATAATGCTGGGAGTGGAGACACACCCACCAACAATCAACACTGCATACCACAATGCCGGGTGTGGTGGCTCATGCCTGTAATCCCAGCACTCAGGAGGCAGAGACAGGAGGATTGCTGAGTTCGCAGCGGCTTGCCTGGGCACCATAGTGAGCTCAGGGCCAGCCTGAACTACAAAGCAAAACCCTGTCTCAAAAAAAGCAAAAAAAAAAAAAAAAAAAAAAAAAAAAAAAAAAAAAAAAAAAAAAAAAAAAAAAAAAAAAAAAAAAAAGGGAATATTACTCTACCATAACAATCGACAAGTTTCATTCATTTATGTGCAAATGGATATACCTTGAGGACACACTAATAAGCAAAAGAAATAGATCATGCATATGTAAATACTATATTTTTTCTTTGGTATGAGATCCTGTAGATGTAAATGAGTTCTAGAATGTATGATAGATTTTGTGAAATTGGAAAAATTTAAAGGGAAAGTGGTAGGGGAAAGTAACGAGGGAAAAGAATAAATATGACTTGAAAAGAAAAAGAAAGCACATGTATATAGTGGGTGGGGGTTGTGGGTAAAAATGAGAATTAACTCATATCATATACTGGTACAAATTTCCCAACTTTGTGTGTGATTATGAGCTATATGTAAAATGTACCAATAAATAATTTAATTTTAAAAAATCACATATTTCAATTCTCAGTTTGCTGTTATTTTAAGGTCAAGGTATGTATTTAACATTAAAATGCTGGTTTTTAAAGAGTGCATGTAAATTTTGACATATACAACAAAAATGATAATTTGGGGGAAGCAATGTATTTTTATTAATAGTTCAAAGCTATTAACTTGGAATAATACAAATTTGTTTAGACTTCAGTCATAAGAATATAAACCAATATCCTTCCTTTGCCATTACTATTTAGATTTTTTAATGGCAAGCACCTTATCATTTTGGAAAGTCAGGTTTTCCCGAGAAAAGCAAAGGCATCAAATAATTCTATAAATCACCTCTGTAAATCTCTATAAATGACCTCTAGTTCAATGTCTTATCTACTAGTACTCTAGGGTACTTATTTCTTAATTTATAGATTTTAAATTTTATGCTGTAAGTTTGAGGAAATACATACAGATCCTCAGTTCATAGATAGAACTTTAAAATGAATCATAATTTAGTTTTAAACTACAGTGGTCATGAAATTATTTAGATAGTAATTATATAGTGTACAAGTATATTCATATATTCTATCTGATTTTTTACAAATTTGATATATTCATTAGAATAGCTATTCGAAAAAATATGTGCAATGAAGTTTAAAACTCTTTATTTAACTTTTGTATATCTTTGATGTGGAAAGCATGAGGCTGAAATTATTAGCAAAAATTGGGTTTTAGAAAAACTGAAATTATCTACATATTTCAATTATATATATTACCCTTTCTCCATTTCCTGCTAGGAAACCAAAATTTGAATATATTAACTTATTTTATTATCTTCAGTCCAGAAGCTTTTACAGGAAAGTTTGAGCTTATCTTTTACTTGCGATTTTCATAGCAAGTAGATATTAAGCATTGGACTCTGGCTTCAGTACTGCTGTCTGCCTCTCTCTCCTCTCAAGCTTTCACTGACCACTTATTTCTCATTTTCTATGGCCTTCTTGAAGAGGAATAAAAACTCATTAACACCTATTCTATCTTCCACCGAAGAAAAAGTAAAAACATATATAAAATTTAATTTAAAAATTGTGTTTCTGGTTTATTAGGTTATTGCTCTTATGTGTTTGTATTTGTTTTAGATTTTATGAAATCTCATGTTCTGTATGTTGATATTTTAATGGCTCCTTGGGATCTTGCTTGTTTAGAGTCATGAAAAATGTTACTTTTGAACTATATGAGTAAAACGGAGAAAAAGGACACTCACCAGATTAATTATTAATTATTAATATAATATATTAATATATTAATATATTAATAATAATTATTAATTATTAATATAGTAATATCTTAATGATGCTGCATAGAAACAAGCTGTTTCTATGCAGCATCATTAAGATATTACTATATTGATAATAGTGAACTTCCTAGCGAGTCTGTAAAGTTCATGTTTTTACCTAACATTTAATGGGCTGCTTTTACACTTAACTGCTTCTCTGTATTTACTGCTCCTTTCTTCCAACATCAGGATAGAAGCCACAGGCATGTGTTTTTAAGTTCTAAAAGCAGAAAATGCCAGCTGAAATATTAAACCTGACTTCCCTCACTTTTGTAATGGATCAGATAGTTCAGCATCAGTGGAATGATAAACAATTAAATGAGCACATTTATACAAGTGCAAAAAAAAAAGCAGTGACTTGGCAGGATTAAATAAAATCATGCCAGGCACACCTTTGGGCCCTTTCAAACAAGACATTAAGAGCATTAAGAATTGGAATTTAAGCCAACGGGGTGAGAGGGAAGATGTTTACTTTGTCGCAAACATTAAGTAGAACATCACTCAGCATGTTCTTGCAAGGTTATTTTAATAATCTAAAGTATTCTTAGGAAAGCTTTAGTCTTTTGTCTTTGTTGGTCGGTCTATCAAATTCAGGTAATATCCTGGGTTGGGGATGTAGCTCAGTGGTAGAGCACCTACCCTGTATACACAAGGTCCTCGGGTCAATCTCTAGCACCACAAAGAAAAAATAATGAAAGAAAAAAGAAAAGAAGTATATTCATGTTAGATTAAATTCTACAGGCACTAATTAAATATCCCAAATGTGTTAGAAACTATCATGTGCTAGAGATATGGGACGAACCTTCTTCAAAATAGTGGCTTTCAACCCCAGAAGCCTCAAAGGGTCCAAAAACAACATCCGTTCTGCACGCTGCTGATGCTAAGTCCCTGTGCCTCAGATGGAACGGGGCTTCTGTAGTTTGCTCCTCATACGAGTAAATATTTACCAAGAGTTAAGATCTTTGGAAGGTTCTGGGGCCCTGTAGTCCACTAGACAAAACACCAAGGTGGGGATACCAGTGCAGCTATAGGGCATACAGCACAGTGGCATTACAAGAGCTCTCAACTTTGCTGAAGATGTGCTATCATAGAGACAGGACAAGGGATAAGAAAGGATTCACCTAGGAAGCCATGAAAACATAGTTTATAATTCTAAGCTGGCACAGCTGCCCACAGATGCTCCAACTTGTAGTATCTCTTGAAGGACCATGAGCAGTTCCCAGAAATAGGTGCTATTCCCTAACATATCAGCAAGAAGGAGACTAAGAAAAGATAAGTAATGTTCAAAAAAAAAAAAATCCTGCCGGGCGTGGTGGCTCATGCCTATAGTCCCAACACTCAGGAGGCAGAGGCAGGAGGATTGTTGAGTTCGAGGCTTGCTTGGGTTACATAGTGAGCTCAGAACCAGCCTGAACTACAAAGCGAGGCCCTGCCTCAAAAAAAAAAAAAAAAAAGAAATCCCTAACTTCTATGGGTTGGGATCTGAATCCAGGCTTTTTCCCTCCAACACAACATAATTTCCTGGAAAAGGATCAGATTTATGTGATTTTAAAATTATAATATTTAACATTAATTTAAAATTTATTTAAATTTCAATATTTTAATCCAGCAAAGAAGGCCTACTTCTTGAATAGCTGTAGTGACTAGGCTGCTTCAAAGTGAAGTCAGTTTCATTGCTTGTTTGTCCTATTTTTAATAATTTGGCTGGACTTTTTTTTTTTTGAGACGGGGTCTCACTGTGTAGTTCAGGTTGACCCTGAGCTCACTATGTAGCCCAAGCAAGCCTTGAATTCAGCAATCCTCCTACCTCTGCCTCCCGAGTGCTGGGATTACAGGCGTGAGCCACCACACCCGGCACTGTGGTATGTGGTATTGATCGTTGGTGGGTGTGAGTCACCATGCCCAACATTGTATGTGGTTACTGGGATCGAACTCAGGACTTACACTTGCGAGGCAGGCACCAGAACCACTGAGCTAAATCTCTGGCCCTTGGATGCACTGTTTAAAACAGGTAAATATTTTACTTTTATCAAATTGATCTAGTAGAATGTCCAAATAAAGCAATGGCTTACAAAAAAGCAATTCCTCATTTGAACTGAATCCAGTGTGAGTCCTGAGGGGGTTCAGACTGAAAGTTAGCCGTGGTCCCACGGCATATCACCACACCAGGGTCTCCTTTGACTCTTATCCTCCTGCAGCTGTGCATTTTAAATATGTAAGATTTATTATCTCAGCCATAAGCAGCAAGCTTAGGGAGTTTACTAATTAATCATTTTGGCTCAAACGTTCCTATTGGTTGTGTTGAGCAGCTCAGGTTCAGTTCTTAACAGCACCCTTGGTAATATGAAGTGTGGGAAGCAGGCATCGCGGCTAATCCCTTCACAGCTTTGTGTTGCGAGCCACCGTCTCAGACCTAATAGTGAAAATGTTAATAACAAATTCTAGCAAATAAACCAAGGATGTAATCAACTGGAAATTATACTTTTATCCAATCACAGGTAATTATATGTTACCATATTACACATTTCAATAAACATTTTCATCCTAAAATCGTATCACTCAGATGTGCAAGTAGGATATTTAGTTTTTAACAGTTTCAGAATTGTTTTCACTCCCATTGCTCTGTCCGCCCAAACGTTCCTCTCTCCTTTCTGCTCATTACAACTTCTAACTGGACGTGTGCCCTCACACACCTCCGCACGACTCCGTATGGTCTTTGCCTCCCTTGGGACATTTATCTCTCAGTATCCAGGCATCAAGCGCACTGTGAGTCCTGCTAAACACTTCACAGAATGAGTACCAACTGTGTGAATGAAATCTTCCAACCAAATTGGTGGCGTGCCTCTGATTGACAGGAGGTTGACCCCAGCTGGGGGCAGCAGTGCTGCGCAGAAGGCACAACGCCCTCTTTGGCAGTGCTCCTGGAGGCCAGCGACCACAATGCCCCACTGTGAAGTGGCCAGACTGCCTCAGCCTGGCCAGTTGTTTATTCTCCTGCCTGTGATTAACTCTGTTGTTAGGTCAGAGTTAATAAGGGGTCATTTGTCAAGAAACAAGAAGCTAGTTCACATGGTCGATTTTTGTTTTGTTTTGAGACAGGTTCTCGCTGTGTAGTTCAGGGTGGCCCTGAGCTCTCTATGTAGCCCAGGCAAGCCTCGAACTCAGCAACCCTCCTGCCTCTGCCTTCTGAGTGCTGGGATTACAGGCTTGAGCCATCAAACCCAAAACCGGCATTTGTGGTACGTGTTACCGATTGCCGATGGGCGTGGCCACCACGCCTGGTACTGTTGTATGTGATTACCCAGATCGACCCAGGGGCCTTGCGCTTGCGAGGCAGGCACCGGAACCACTGAGCTAAATCTCCAGCCCTCGTTCACATGTTCTTATAAGGTCTCCAAACTACAGCAGATCTTTGGAGGAAATTTTTCTTAGTTTTACAGAAGCAACATAATAGGAGCGAAATACCAAATATATGATAATGGACTGATAGTGGCTAACTGATTTATGTTGCATTCCTAAGTCTTACTTGTGGTTGTTAACACTTCTATTTACTTAGGGGAAACCTCCAAGTTCTATTTCTTACCCTTTGACTTCCGGTGTTGGTATGACCTGCCCCGATAATGGGCAGTATCCAAATACAGATTTTCAAGATCATTTTTCCATGATTCTGGGTTGAGGTGCTTCAGCAGATCTTCCACAGTATCAAACTCTGCAACTGTTTTGTCCAGAGCATCGGCAGCAAGAGCAGGATCCGTTACTGATGGAGAGCGATAGGATACCTCCTAAAAGAGACACAGCTCAGTGTGCTCAGAAAAAGTCTATTGCTGTGAAATACAACAGCCGTATATCTATATGGAAGGAGCATGAACAATCCTCTGATTTTAAGACAACATATGTTTAAACAGCATGAAATACAATCCTCCACTGACTTGCCATCCTCATACATTGAGTGATTAATTGGTAAGGGATAGTCATTCACTTTTTTGGAAATCAAAGCCAAGCAGGTCATAACATGTCCAGTTTATGTAACACAGAGATAAATTGGGTGGAAATGTAAAAATTAACTCACGTAATTTCTTGATCAAATTATCAAATCACCTACTTTTCAACCAATGATGGTATTAATTAAAATTCTGAATTCCTTCCAAGAGAGTTTTGATAATTTACCCCATTCACCCACACCTGTCCTCCATACTCTGCCCTACAGATCACCTGGTATCAGAGATGCTATGTGACCAGAGTTGGACTGTGGGGACATTTTGATGTAATCTGGCACTTTAACCAACTCATTTACTGTCAACAAGAATAATTAGCCATGAAACTGGCTCTCTTAAAAGTACCAGAGTCACCTGGGAATCATGTTTAAAAAAGTCATAGCTTGCTAGTGTTCCCAAATTCCACAAAACATTCTCCAGAATACTCTTTAAAGAAGGAGCAAGATTATATATTTTGTCATAGAAATAAAACATTCCCATATAAGGTTTCCAAGCACTTACCTCACTAACCCTTGTATAATCTAGAAGTAAATGAGCCATGATTCAAACATCTCTGTAAAAATTCATGACCCATTAACAAGGAAATAGAGAGTGCACAGCCTCAAATGATTTCTAAATGTCTTTAAAGAACCGCCAAACAAATAAGATCCCCCAAGGCAGATAACTCCTGTCACTAAGGGGAAATGGAAATTAAGGAAAACTTGCTTTCCTGTAACTTAACTGCAGAACCCTATCTAGAAATAAAATGTACTGTAGCTTCCAACAGGGAAGCTCAAAACTTGTAACACTGTCAGGCCATGTTTTCTCTCTTTGACCATCAAGGTTCAGAGGCCAGTAGTGATTACAGGATGACTCGTTCTCAGAGGAATGCTCTCTCTTTAGGAAAATGAAGGTGTGTGATATATCTATCAGTGGTGTAACTCAGGAATGATTTTCAAGTATTTTCTATAGGGAAGGGCAAAAGGGGAAGACAGGATACACAGAGGGTGGGAGGCGTGAGACAGATGATGAATGTGTTGGGCCATCTTTTTTACTTTATTTTATTTAGAGAAACCACACATCTAGTATCCTGTCAGCCCTGATGAAATAAGTAAAGGTTCTTATCCTGGAGGAAACTTTTCCTGCCATGCTCCTTTCAGGCATATGAATCCACTATATTCTGCACAGGCATATCCACAGAGTCATTCATCTAGCTACACAGTAATTGTCAGACATTACTGAAGCATCTACAGATTGGTTAATAGTTCAAGCCAAGACAAAAACACCCTCAGCCACCATCTTGTTATGATATGGCTATCACCTGGGTGAAGCAATATTTGTACTTCTGCTTTTGAGAATGTGTGTATATTTATGTGTGTGATGTGACATGAATCCTAAATGATGTACAGTATCTGTTTTACATCTCTTTTGACACCTCATGCTTGATCATGCTGATTCTGTACTGTAATTCCAAGCTCCTGCTCAACTTGTACAGCTTACATGGCTTCTATTTAGGAGACAGTTTACAATTCACCTCTTATCATAATACTGTACAGCTAAAATCCAAATATTGAAATTAGCTGACCAAACTTAGGAGTATGGCAGCAGGTAACAGTTCTGAAATTAAAACTTTGCTATTTGATTGAAATAAAAGCAGAGACATTGATTAAGCTATTCCCATGGAGGTGAAAGCTGCTTACCACCGGTGTGGAGAAAGTGGTTGTAAGAAATTTTCTGGGGTGACTCTAATCAGCCTGGAATATAGTATGTTGCCAAACAGCTCCCTCAGCTCTTGAGGGACTCAAGCCCTGGGAGGGGGCATCTGACATCATCTAACATGAAGCTGAAGAACAAATCCAAAGCATAGGTAAAATGTGAGTTTTCATACAAGCTTTAATGCTGCTTGCACACTTCCATTCAGAGAGCTTGACAGACACAATGATAATAGCTAAGAAAATGTTTGTGAGTGATTAGGTGACCTAGTGAATCCCCGAGAACATTTGTTTCTGAAGTGAGTATTTAAAAACTCTTTCCAAGAAGAGATTAATTTGGTAACCTCCTTCAGCTGCACTATGAATTTGATCTCACTTAGATTTTGTTATGTATTTATAGAAATCAATTCTAATTTTAACTGAATTACTTTGATAATAATTTATAAACAGTATACTATAAACTGCAATATGGTTTGCAAGAAGCAAATTGTGGATAAAATGACCCATGATACCACTCCAGAAGGTTCTTAAAAAGTAGAGTGTTGAGAAAAGCAACTCTGATGTTCTATTCTGCAAAAAGGCCTAAACAGTACCTTTTCTTCAAACCAGAAATGTCTAGTGGGGATTGATAGGAGGCAGAATGTCCTCAGATATTCCAAACAGATGGGACAATCTCTCTGTTTCAAAGGTACTGTCCCACTGTTTGGAATTTAAATGTCCCTTCAAAGTTCACGTGTAAAAGACTTGGTCCCCAGGGTGGTGCGCACTAGGTGGGGGGAGAGCCCTTAGTGGGTGGGGACTAGTAGAAGGTCCTTAGATTACTGAGGGCATGACAGCGAAGAGGCTGGTTGGTATTTGGCCCCTTTTCTCTGCCTCTTTTACCTCCTGGTCATTAGGTGAATGGATTTGTTTTGCCATGGGCTCCTGCCATAATGTCGTGCTTTGCCCTCGGCCCAAAGCAGTGGACACAACTAAGGTTTGGATCTTCCAAAATGTCTAGCCAAGATAAATCATTTCTCTTTGTAAGATGATTACTTCAGGTATTTTTACAGTGTTAGAAAGCTGACTGATACCTCATGGATTATTTTTAATTAGCTAAGGGTCCCTTAAAGTATAATCCTTTACTTTGGGCATGAATAATTAGACAACCTCGATCGATTATGTAAAAGATGCTTGAGAAGTTAGAGGTTCTTTCCACCCTTAATCTTGATTGTAAAGGCTGCCACAGGCTGCCCCACCATTCTCTTTAGTTTGAGCAGCAAGTCAGTGTTGTCTGCCTTGTTCTGTTTACTTTTACTTTCCTGCAGTGACTGGCTACACAGAGCCAGGCTCAGACCATGGAATGTCAAAAGCAAACAAAACATTCATAATATCACCAGCGAAGTCTTCATCTGTATTGATCAGATGGTATTTTAATCACCATTGCACCAGGTGATAAAATTTACAGCTGAGGAAATTCTACATAAGTGAACTTGCTACAAGAGTGAAATTCTATAACTTTTCCAGATATAAAAGTCAGTGTGTCACTTCTGGAAAAAAAAGAAAAAAAGATCAACTCAAACTTAGCTGCGTGGACCTGCTTTAGGACTATGAGTATGATGTCTAATACTCCTGCCCTTTCTATGAACAACTGCATTTATTAACTTGTGTTTTATTGCTACAAAAGTGCTTTGCTTAGGATTGCTGAAAATGAGGTCTGCTCTTTTTATCTAAAGTAGATAAGAAGATGGAGTACTGAGGGGTGACTAAAAATTTGGAGAAAAAATGGGGGCACAAAGCATTTTCAAACTTATGGGTAAGTTATGTTTTATATCAAAGTCAACCAGAACACTGTACACTTAAAAACACAGAGATTAACAGCTTCTCCTGGAATATTCAGGAAGCTATTTTGAAATTGCCCACTAGAACCTAAGTCATGGATTGGTTTGATATGGCCAGACAATCCTCTTGTTAGAACACTCTTCCTTAAGACTAACAGATATTTCAGTCATTGTCTATCCCAAGTCTCTACAATTGTCTACTGGCAATTCCTAAAAAGCTTTCCTAAAGAAAGGCAAAAATAAAAGATAAAATAAAAATAAAAAATAAAAAATGTCCAACATAACCCACTATAACCTGAGAGAAGTGGAGGAATATATCCTGCTTGGGATTTGGCTTTTGATTAAGCCACAGGTCCTTAATGTAGTTTAAGTCCTTCTGAGGTTGACCTTAGCTATCCTACCAGTTTATTTTGTTGGCAACAGAGTAATAAATTACTTACTGAGGTAGAACTTGTGACTGATTCCCAGTTGGTTTTAGAGGCTGCTGCAGGTTGGAAATCTTTCTAGAAGGCAAAAAACATTGTGTGAGTCAGTGAATCCTCTGTTCAACTCATTATATGCACAGTTTTAACATCTTACTCTCCTGAATCTTCTTCCAACTAAGTGACATAGAAAGAGGGCTACATACTTATTGAACAGATCACATGTATCTTAAGCATGTCACCCCAAAATTTCTCGCTTATGACATGAACAATTACGTTAAGATTCTCAGTAGAAAATGCATACAGAGAAGTGCAAATTTTAACTAGAGTTTCTAGTGAAAGGTGACCTCAGACAACTTCCTTAACCTCTAATCTTTACTGTCTTCATCTTTGATAGGCTGGTATAAAATGCTTAATTTAGCCAGGCGTGGTGGCTCACGCCTGTAAACCCAGCACTTGGGAGGCAGAGACAGGAGGATTGCTGAGTTCCAGGTTTGCCTGGACTACATAGTGAGCTCAGAGCCAGCCTGAACTACAAAAAAGCGAGACCCTGTCTCAAAAAAGAAAAAAAAAGTATTAAAATGCTTTATTTATAGGGCTGTTTTGAGAACTGGATGTACTCATTATGTAATTTTAGCACACAATAAGGTGCCTAATTAAAGGCAATAATTATCATTATTGATATTCATTTTGTTCAAACTAGCTTCTTCATTTAGTATACAATAGTGGTGATTTTTTCACATATAAACTAACTTCCAAAGTCTTTTCCAGGTTCTATCAGTGAACATCAGGAAGAATGGCAGAGGAAAAATAATTGTAGGCATGATGAAGTACTTCCTGCAATGGTGGTCTGGATCTTAAATGCCCAAGGCTCACATGTTCAGAGTTAGGGCTTCTGAAAGGTATTGAAACATGAAGGTTCTAACTTATTCGCTGATTAACACTGATAATTCAATAGGATTGTTGGGAAGTAATGGGCACTGTGGAGGTAGAGGCTAGAGGTTGAGAGTAGATGATGAAGCATAACTTTGGAAAGTATGTTTTTTTCCCCTGGCCCTTTCTCAAGAGTCTCTCTCGTTTCTCTTTCTCTCTACTTTCCTCAATCCCTCCATCCATCTATACCTTCCTTCTTCCTTCTCTTTACTTCTCCATTTCCTATGCTTTTTAGCTGCCATGAAATAAGTAGCTCTTCTCTACCACATCCTTCCTCCATGTTTCAGCCTCCTCACAGGCCTAAAACAACACAGTCAGCCACCATGTACTGACCCTTCAGAATTAAACTTTCCTCCTCTAAGTTATTTCATATATTTTACCACACTGACAGAGCCGACTGATATACCACCACTCAAGAAAAGGTGGTAAAGAGAGGGCTTGCAAAAGTTAGATCCGACAAATGAGATTTTTGAAGCAATGGACCTCACAGAGAAACTTTTCTCAAAAGGCAAATTTATCTCCCATTTGTCTATGACTTTCATGTTAACTAATCCAGTATCAGTAAATTTTAAATAAACATACATAAAGAGCTGATTCCACCATTTTTACATGTTATAGATGGCTTCTTGACTCTGAGAAAACAAGCCATGTTGGGGAATTTTTTCTGGACTGACCAGCAAGCTGGAGATGCTTTGTGATGATACTGAGAAATATTCAGCCATTCAAGTCTGACAGCATATTTACCTAAGTATACTTACTGAATGAGAGCTAAGTGTCAGGTCTAAATTTCATTAACATTTCGAGGAGTTGGAAGTGCATTTGTTAATTGCTCATGATGAAAGTGGTTTATATATAAATGTTTGTATTGAAGAAACTTTCAGTTGTTTGCCAAATGAGAACTGAGCCAAGTGTGGGATTCTGAGAAATGAATATATATTTAAAATTGGCTAGACATCATTACTCTAATCTCAACTTCATAGAAGAGGAGAAACAGAAAATATGGTCTTTGCATTCTACAAAGTGGAATAGATATGAAAAGGAAACTCATAGTAGAAGGATGCATACCAGCACATAAAGGTCGGCATTTATGAGTCATGACAGGTGAGCAGCTAAGACTAGAAACAAGATAAGAGAACAGGTAGCTCTTCCACGTCTTGGAAGAAACTTCTGGAATGAATACAATTGCCAGATATATTTCTTTACTTTCCATTACTAAAATAAAATATTTGAATTGGAGTATAAAATGAAGAAACAATTTTTATTTAGCTCAGAGATTTGGAGGCTGAAAGTCCAACATTCAAAAGCCTCAACTATTAGGCCTCTACTGAGACCTAGTGGCAGATGGCACCACAGTAGGAGTATATGTTAGAGGGAGACTCACATGGTGAGACAGGAATCCAGACAGGGGAGAATAGCATGAATCCCTCGATGACTTTATGATCTCCCTCTGTTAAAGGTCCTGCCTCTCCTAATGGTGCTCGACTGGTAACCAAGCTCCCCATACTTTAGTTATTGCAGGTTATACTCAAACACTATCCAAACCATAGTGCAAAATAAGATAAAGACTTGAGCAATTCTTAGATCATACGATTTGCACTTTCACTTATTCATTTACTATTTGTTCATATTCTCCTTTGTAACGGTGTGCTTTCTAAACTAAAGTTGAATCAAAAGAAATAAACTACCTGGGTAGGGAGTTCAAAAGGTAAATACACAAATAAATTGGTTCAATAAACTCATGCAGGTACTCTGATATCAGCCTAGAATAATATGAAGGGTGGTAGAAAATTACTTCTGGAGTGAAAGTAGATTTGGAAGATGTCCTGTGGTGATCTAAAATGTCTCCCCAAATTTTGCCGAGATCAGAGGTGAGCTTTTTAAATGTGATTGGATCATGAGGGTGCTGTATTCATCAGTGACTCCACTGATGAGTTCATAGCTGAATATGTGCAGGGGCCAGAGATTTAGCTCTCATGGTAGGAAGACAGAGGAAATCTTCTTACTCCGTGGAATTCAGAAAGAAGTGAGAGAAATACACACTATACATTTTTGGGGGTCAGAGATTAAAAATATGATAAATGTTTCCTCTTCCATGTCCTCCTACATGCCATTTCTGCTTTGGCTCCAACCATGGACTGGCCTCACTGAAATCATAAACTCCTCCTTTCCATTTCAGGTGTTGGATATTTTGTTAAAGCAATGACAAGAAAGAGACTAATATACCTTGAAAGGTAAGTAGATGGCTGCTTGCAAAAATAATAGAGTAGAATACTTAAAAGAGGGTGATGCTTAGACTATATGCAAAAAGGATAAAGAGGCAGATTTCTAGGTAACATTAATAAGACATGTTGGACATAGCATGTTTATAGCACTTCTACAACATATGGGTATAGATGTTCAGGGGAAAGTTTTCTTTTGTTAGAATGGACATTATCAGAGAGGAATTATCAACTCAAAAATGACAAAGTGATAAATAACAATGTTGATAACAGAAAAATCAGCGAAAGGACATATTTAAAATATTGGAAGTGGAAATAGGACTAGGATTATCTAGTCTAATCTCATTTTAACAATAAGAAAATCAGTTCTCAGGGAGATAAATGACATGCTCTGTGTCACATAGCCATCTTCTGGCAAAATTATGTAATTATCTTCTGGGAAAATTATGTAATGAACTTCCACCTATGACAGCTGCTTTGGAAGATGTTTGACCAAGGAAGAAAAGACATACCATGACCAAAGAAGAGTTATCACATCAGAATAAAAATCAGGACACAGCATGTTGGTGAAAGCTCTCTGAGGATAGCTTTTGAACCCATTCCTAGTTTTATAGACTTGACATCAATACTTAATTCTGTGACTCTACTTTGTTTCTTACATTGACACATAGTGAAAATATATTGCTAAGCTTTATTAGGTACAAAAGGCCTGTCATATACAAATAATTAGACTAACATTATACAAAGAACTTTTGGCTTCTGTAATTTCTAGCTTGCAGGATTTCATTAAAAACTTAGATAGAAATAAATATTAAGGGATTTTATACCAGAGAAAAGATATGAAATTTACAGATCTGTGACCTTTTTATTTCACTTATGAGTATGTCCTAAAGATACGTCCATTTGAATATAAATGACTTGAACTTATCATTCTTGAGAAACTGAAGATGTAAATGAGCTCCAGAACATATGGTAGATATTGTAAAATAGAAAATATTCAAAGGGAAATGGAGTGTAGGGGTAACATGGAGAAGGGAAAATATGATTGTAATAAAAAAAAGGGAAACATGTATATGGGGCGGGGGTTGTAGTGTGGGTGGGTGAATGGGAGAAAAAGGAGAAATAAATAGTGTTATATACTGGTACAATTTCTTAATATTGTGGGTGATCATGATGTGTATGTATAATGTACCAATAAAGGTTCAAATTTTAAAAAATAAGGGATTTCAGCTGGGCGTGGTGGCTCACGCCTGTCATCCCAGCACTTGGGAGGCAGAGACAGGAGGATTGCTGAGTTCGAGGCTTGCCTAGGCTACATAGTGAGCTCAGAGCCAGCCTGAACTACAAAGCAAGACCCTGTCTCAAAAATAAATAAATAAAATAAAAAATAAGGGATATCACTAAATTACTGATGAAAATGTAACTATCATTTTTTTAGTAACACAACTATTAGATATTTTAAAGAAATGAACTTTTCTGTTCAAAATTTTGCTATCATTTATGAATGGCATATTTAAAATGAGCTTATAAAGGAAATAATACCCCTTATGAAAATAAAATACTGGACTGTCAAGGGTTTATCCTTGAAGAAATCTGAGCATAGGGAGGAATACAGTAATTTTTGCCATCTAAATATATCCTCAATGTGATCATTTTTCATCTCTTCCCCCATAGTCTCCCAAATATAAGACATTGGCAAGTCTCCCTGTTTCTTTCTCCCAAATCCACATTTCACATAGCCACCAGAATTATCTCTTTTAACATTAAGTCAAATCATTTTCTCCCCTTCTTAAAACTCTCCATTAGCTTTGCAGGACATTGCACTGTTAGACAGATCTGACTGACAGATCTGACTGTGACCTCCTCTTGATCCCGTGACCTCATCTCCCTGTCTCACTCTCTGATTTGTTGCCCCTCATTTCCCACTAACTGCATGACAGCCACCCTGGCCTTCTGAGAGTCCTTCACAGAGCGCTCCAAGCTTCTCTCCTTTGTCTTTCACCTGCGGCTGTTACCTCTGCCTGGATGTGCCTTCCTCAAATGTTCCAAGGGCTGATTCCTCAATTGGTTGTGAGTTTAAATTTTTTTTTTTTAGATTTTTGGAGAACAACCTGCAATTTAAAAAACCCCACCCTTAGTTGCTCTATTTAACCTATTTAATTTTATTTAAATAATTAATGACCAAGTGAAGTTATTTTATGTTTCTTTGTTGATTATCTCTTTCTCCAATTAGAAAAGCAGAGACTTTGTTCATTTGTTCTATCTGAAATTCACAACTGAGTTTTGGTACAGAAAAATTCCAGTTGCTGGGTGTGGTGGCTCACACCCACCAGCAGTCGGTACCACATACCACAATGCCACAATGCCAGGTATGGTGACTTGTTTGTAATCCCAGTTATTGGGAGGCAAAGGCAGGAGCACTTCAGAGTTTGAGTCTTCTTTGGGCTACATAGTGAGCTCAGGGCCGACTTGAACTACAATGTGAGAGCCTGTCTCAAAAAAAAAAAAAAAATCCAATTTCTTTGGTTTCTGGTATAGTCTCATGATTGGCCAGAAGTTAAAAGCCAGGGTTTGTTCTTATTGGTTAGGACATATGTCAATCATACTATTTGATATATAGTATAAATATTATCCTGGTTGGACTGCTTGCTTTTTCAAGTTCCAGGCTAAAGGAAAACAACTTCCTTTCGCTATCACTTTAAGTAATGCTAAAATAGAAAAATCAGTAAATAACCGTGTAGAATGTTAAAGCAGTCTGTCTTATAAAGAATTTAGTTTTGAATTTTGTTAAAGCAAACTCACACAAATCTCTTATAAGCCACATCTTATTCTACTGAGGAAAGATAGCTACTGGCTAGTTCTAAGAATTTTTCATACATTTAGCTCTTGATTTCCTTACCTCTTCCTCCTGAGTTTCAGTATCTTCCATCCTAAACTAAAGGAGATGATAATTTTATCATCTCCTTCCGACAGAGACCGAGGGTTTTATTTTTCCCTCAGTCTATGTCAGAAATCTTAGATGGGTGTGTGTTCTACTGTACTTTACTGGTTTCATATCATCTAGTGATCTCTTGGAGAAACAGAAACTCAAAGAGCCAAATAAATTGTTCAGCTTCACAAAACTGATTATTACTGGTGTCAGGACTAGAACTCGGTTAGCTAATCTGCATCTTGTACTCACATGCTCCTTCCAACTCAGCAAATACTGGGATATTTCATTCAATAATTATAAGCATCTTAATCAGCATTGCCTTGATATAATACAAGATACATTATTAAGCACAATAAATATAATATAATCATTAAGCACAATCATTTATTCTTAGCAGTGTCTTCATGTTAAAATAGTTCATAAGTATAATTTAGCATGCTGAAATGAAACTCACTTTTTAATTCTCTGCATTTTACTATTGGTATCGCTTTGAAAACTGATGTATTAGATTTTTCTATGTTTTAAACTATTTTGAAAAATAGTATGCATATCTTGGTTTTTACTAGAAAAGTGTTATGTACTAAAAAGCTGGGTAGTTATGTGAAATACAAAGCTTAAAATATTGTATTAAAACAGATATAATGGTTGTGATGAAAAGATTTTTTAAATGATTGCTAAAGTGAGTATACAAAATTTGATACAACTCACATATGTTATATACTGAACTAATTCAAACAAGATCAAAATTGAAAATATGAGAAATTCATAAACACACTTTTAACAGATATAATAGTTAACACCCTTAAAAAATAAACTCTTGGGGCCGGAGGGTTAGCTCAGTTGTTCCGGCGCCTGCCTCACAAGCGCAAGGTCCTAAGTTCAATCCCCGGTAACCACATACAATGTTGAGTGTGGTGACTCACACTCACCAGCAATCAATACCACATACCACAGTGCCAGGCGTGGTGGCTCACGCCTGTAATCCCAGCACTCGGGAGGCAGAGACAGGAGGATTGCTGAGTTCAAGGCTTGCCTGGGCTACATAGTGAGCTCAGGGCCAGCCCGGACTACAAAAGCTAGACCCTGTCTCAAAAAAAATAAAATAAATAAATAAACTCTTGAAAATCCAATGAAAGATTATATTCCATAAAATAGAACTTTGTAAAATAAATGTTTCTAATTGAAGTAGGATTGAAAGTATATTTAGAGAATTACTAATTTTAGCCCTGAGTGATAGATGGCTTTTATGTTCTTCTTTTTGTTATATATTCTAAAATCTTTATAATGATCCCTTAGTTTTAATATAAAGTGGTAAATGAGATTTTCATAGATGTTATTTTCATCAACTACTAAAAGAACATTGTCTAAAGATCGGAATATAAAGGGTTATATAATGATCACACTCTCCCCCTCAGCACAACACAAACTTTGAATATGTTCTAAAATAGTCATGAAAATATGTAATTAACCATTAATTCAGATTTAGGCATTGTTTCTGCTTCTGGCAGAAGCTATTTGATTTTCCCTTGCAAAGTGAAAGAAAATACTATATAACTATAGATAAATGCATAAATATAACGAAAACTTCAGGTAGTAAATGTTTTTAATAACAATATTTGCTATTAAAAACTAAATAATAGCAATTAAAGACATAGAAGGAGCAACCCTTGTTTTCAGAAAGTTTGTCTCCAGTAACACCTCCTTGCTTGCCATTGGTTCTCTTGAGACACCTGAAGCAGGGCAGATGGTATATCAAAGCCAACAAAAAATCCACTTGTTCATTCCCTAAAGCAAGTCCACTGACCCTGAACCACCGCATGCCTATGGTAGGCATCCTAAAAAAGAATCCCTTCCATTCCTTGATAGTGTAGCCAAGAATCTTGTCTTTGGAGACAGTTGCTGTTGGCCAATATATGCAGCATTCAGGCTGATAGGTTGTACCACCTGTTCCTGGCTCTCAGAGAATGGTTTCTTGTTTATATTCTAGGTAATTATGTTACATGTGCATGCAGATGAGTCATAAACTATTCATTACTAGAGAGATATATTTCACTACCCTTTAAAATAAGACAAACACAGTTCCTTGAAGTTTTTCAAGCTTTTAACCAAAATGATCTTTAACTTACCAAGGATAACTTATTCTAGGAAAATTTTAAAATACATTGTCACAATACTTTCTTATTTGGGAAAACTTTCTTCTGTTGTTCTATACTAATTTCTGAGAGGCAGAAAATAAAGAAATCTGTGTTCTGTTTGTATTTTTGCTTCTTGTCTAAACTGATATTTAGAGATACTTTTGGAATTCGAAATACACCCAGAGGAATTTCTCATATCCACAAGATAATAATTAACAAATAAACTACTTACATCTGTACCAACACTACATTCATCTGCTTTTGACACTGCCCTGTTCATGATCCACTGTGGAAAATAATTTATCAAATAATGATAAACTTAGAAGCCTGAGCCCTGGGATTATTCCATAGGGAAGATCCTTTATAACAGAGGCCTGTGTTTTTTCAGGACATGAATTTGTACCACGCAGTTTTACATGGTATATGCCAAAATAATTGAATCGCCAATATCCTGCTATGTATAGGAGCAGGATAAAGCAAATATCCCCTTTGGACCAATCAAATTATGTGATCTAAACAGACCTTTACAGTTTTACTTTGTTACAGGCTTATCATGAAACCTACTTTTCTACAAATAACATTACATGAGCAAGGCCTGAGCAGAAGGCTGAATGTTACAGGTGAGAATATTTAACACAAGTACATCCAAAGTGTAGGAATCAGTAATTAATAACAAAAAGATCACTTTCAAAGCAACAGAGTCTGTAAAATAAAGTTTGATTCTCAGAGACATAAAAAACCCTGGATGTAAATGTTACATTCATTGGAAAAATGTCATTAAGTATAATTTTTTTATTTGTTTGTTTTGGTTTTTGAGACAGAGTCTTGCTTGGTAGTTCAGGCTGGCCCTGAGCTCACTATGTAGCCCAGGCAAGCCTAGAACTCAGCAATCCTCCTGCCTCTGCCTCCCGAGTGCAGGGATTACAGGTGTGAGCCATCGCACCTGGCATTGTGGTATGTAGTATTGATTGTTGGTGGGCGTGAGTCTCCACACCCAGCATTGTGTGTGGTTACCAGGATTGAACTCAGGGCCTTGCATTTGCGAGGCAGGCACTGGAACCACTGAGCTAAATCTCCAGCCCGTTAAGTAGAATTTTAACAACAAACATCTTTCAGAAATAAGACATGCTCCCACTGATTTGAATTAATTTATAACTTTTTCATTTATCATTACTGACAACAAAAAGAACTATTAGGTTCCATCAACTAATCATCCACATATTGAGGTTCATGTAAAAATATTTTTTAGAAATTCCTTTTTATTTTTATGCTATGAGACAAGTAGCCTTTTATACTTGCTAGTTCCCTACTTCTTTGGACTGAAGTTAGTCTGGAAAATTGCCCTTGATATAATAAACAAAAGTTAAAGAAAGCCCTAGTCCACTTGGGCCAGTAGGTAAAAAAGAAAATTTCCCCAGGGCGCTGAGAAGATGTCATTAACTTGGTGGGGAACATGGGAAAAGTTTCAAGACTTAGAGAAGGATCTAGATATGTTCACAGACAGATCAAGGGTATCTGCTCAAATTATAAAAAAAGAATGGACAGTCTGCAACTGTTTGTGTCCCACGACTTGGGAAAACAATGATACTAGAGAACAGACAGGCACAGTCAAGAAATCTGATTAAAGCCTACTTCTGTCACACTACAAAGTCTTAGCAAGAGGCTGCACAGAAAATTGCAAACTACAAAATACTACATCCGTCATGTTTGGTACAGATCAAACGGTAAGGGGACATATAATTCACATCTAGAAAATACTATCAAATGTCTTTCTATAATACGTTGTGGAGAAGGAAGGCTCAAATTTAAATTTTATAAACAGCTGTTTAGAAGTAAGAAAACTGATTATTTTGTGGTAACTTACTGCTGCCACTTATGGAACACAGATTTTTATGCTGAATACCACAGGAAGCCTTTTCTGTGCATTATGTCATAATTTCAGTAGGCTTGAAGAGAAAAAGAAGCAGAGAGACAGGCGGCTTAAATAATCTGTCCTCATGGGAATAGGCCTAGTTTCTATGAGGCCCTGTAGATATCTGAACTGGAGACTAATTGCACTCTTTCATCTTTGTTGACCTATTCCCCTTTCATTTGTGAGGAATATTTTTAAAAGACAAACAACCTGCCCTTTGATTTGTAGTAAGTTTTCATAAACTCCTTAAATGGATTTCAAAGAGAACATTTGGTTCAGTGCACCAGGAGCCTCAGAATTATTAAAGATTTATACTTTTGATATCAAGAAGCTGATCTTAAAAACTATTTACATTATCAAACTAAAATAGATGACTCAGGAAACTATTATGCTACCTTCAGAAAAAGAAAGGCTTAAAACAAAAAGAAAAAATATTACTTTAAATTATTTAAATCTTCATTTCTTTGCATTTACCATAATACCCAGTACAAAGGGAGCATGTTGTTTGTTTTGTTTTTGTAACCGTAATTTGCAAAGGAAATTTTGTTATATCCTCAAACTGCAACAAACCATGTCATGATTGTGTGCTGAAATTTACACCCCCAAGAACTGCTAATTTCTTTGTACTTGACTGGCATTATATAAATATATTATCCTTGTTGTAGCTAAAACTAGTTACATTATCAGATTAACATTAGAAAAATGGAAATTACAAACAGCATGAAGATTAAAGCCATGTCACTAAAATCCCTTACTAAAAATCATTATCTCCATAAACTCAAATTATTCTCTTGCTAATTAAAACTTTGTAAGATCTGACTATAGAGAGAAAATATTATTTGAAATCCAAAAGACAGAACCATAATGAACACAACTTGCCTGGCGCTAGGAAGCAGATGACTCATTAAATGTTATTCAGCAAGTGAAAGGCTTAAATGTAAGGGGAAAATCTTGTAAGAAGAAATTAGTCATAAAACATTAAAAAATTATTCATTCTTCTTAAAAATATGAATATTTCCTAAGGAGATGACTTTGTGATGCCTGAGACATTTTCCCAAAACACATTCACCTTTACTTCACATCTTACCCTTAAACATCCACCAGAGCTGTCACCCATCATAACGGCAATTTGCTACTACAGGCTACATTGAATGTATAACATTTAATAGCCATGTTAGTATTATAGAACTATGAAGGAATGGTTAATTCAAAGAAACTTTTCTTTTCCTCATCCTTTCCTTAGAGAATTCCCACACAAATTCTTTTATGTGGTAAGAAAGGCTATATAGAAGTGCGGTCCTCAGACCCTTCTAAATCACTCTGTTGACAAATGGTAAGACCAGTCTTTTTTTTTGTACTTGGGATAGAACTACCAGTACAATGTCGACCTTGCAGTTCCTCTTTCAACCTCCACTCATCTGGAAACTAATCAAAGCAGTCTGCAAGTTTCAGATCTCAAAAGCAGGGTTGCTGTCTGGATCCATTGACAGTTTGTTGGAGTCCAGTGCGAAGCACAGGTCTATCCTGCTAAGAGCTGGTAAAAGTGCATGGAAAAGAACTCAGTACTGTTATTGGAAACTTTGGATAACACCAGTATGACAGATCTTCCGGGAACAAATGTGTGGCTTGATACATAGAACTTTAGAATACTCCTGGGTAAACAGTTTCTTCTGGCTGAAAGTATCTTTTCTGAATAGGATAAAGAATTTACAAATGATCTGAGCCTACAATCTGAATCCTATTAGTTTGTGTTTATGAGCTTTTAAAATTCCTTTTCCTTTTAGTTATCGTCAATTAACGGTAATAGCTCCGTTACTTTTGCCTGTCATTACAGCAGCAATGTTCATCAGCAGTTTTATCAGTGAAAACACTAGGCTCTGCACAGCAAAACTGTAATGCTGGATTGGCTCTCTTGTCTTCTTCCTAGAATTTGTACTGTGGCATACTGTGAACTTGAGAATTTAAATTCACTGCCATTTTTCTTTCAGCCAAATAAAATTACAAGGTAATTTTTGCTGGCTAAAAAGTAAAAGGCATTCCATAGTCAAATACTTTAGGATCGGGTAAATTAATACAGCTCCTCTACTGGATGAGGAAAACTCAGAAGTATATTGTTGCTCAGACCCCTGAAGTAGTTGAGATATAAGTTGGACACGGAGTTTTGGGGGAAGGGGAGGTCTTATGTCTCACACTAAAACTATTTCTTTTATGCTCAGGAGCAAAATCTAAGGCATAGAAAGAATCTTACAGACCATATGTTTAACGTTCTGTTCACCAGTTTACTAAGAATTTTTAGTGATCAAAGTGTATAGCTTGACCAAAGGGCTGCTGGGTAATACAGACATGTACAGGGAATAAAACTGCCCTTAAGAGAATGTATCATTTAGACTAGTTCCAATTCCTTATTCTTTTCATTCACTTATTTTATCCAAAATTATTTTATTCTTAGTCATTTCAAGATGCTGGAACAAATTATTTTAGACTACATACCTTACAAAGATCAGGCATTTATTGCTTATAGTTCAGGAGCCTGAAAAGTCCAAGATCAGAATGCCTACAGGCTGAGCCTGTGTGAAGGTTCTTATCCTACTTTTCAGATAGACAACTTACTGTGCTCTTACATGGTGAAGGGAGAGACATCATTTCTCTCCTGTCTTTTCACCCTGGGGCACTAACCCCACCATGAGAACTCTAGCTTCATGTCTTCATTGTCTCCGAAAAGTCCCATGTGTAAATACCATCACATTCAGTCCATAGCTTCTTGCTAATTTTTTCTGTACTTGCTTCCACGATTGTGCCAGGTCAACTGAAAATAAGCCCCTTCAGAGTGGGGTTATCTAACTATCTTCTAGCTTTATCGACAATAGGCTCTGTTAATTAACACATATCCAGTTAAGTACTAGCTACATGAAAGAATAAACAATCATGGATTCTTACTCTCAGTAGTCAATATCCTCACTGCTTAGGATCAAATAAGATGATTCATGTAAAGTCATTCCTACTGGCTGATACATATGTTAATACATATCTTCAGGGTGAATAATACAAGGTTTAAAGAAATAAATTTTCTATGGCCATACCAAAGTCCCCAAGCCTGTTCAAAATGGGGGAAATGTTTCAGAATTGGCCTGGGAGTTGATGACCAAGGCTTTTGATAGTCTGAGGAGCAGGAAGGTGGAGAGGAGAGGATGCACAGAGATAGAATGGTATGATTGTGGATAGAGAGAATGCATGGCCATGGACAGGCAAAGAAATGAAGATGAAAGGAAAGAGGGAAGCAACATAGGAGAACTTGAATGCTGGGCTTGGATATTGAGGGGTGAAGAAGGCATTTTATGATTCATTCATCTAGTATTATGGACTTTCACTATTACTGTTTATACAGTTCAAGTTGCTGGAGAAAAAGAAATGAACAGGATGTCAAGCTCACTGCACTC
>PVIC010005427.1:0-57942 GCA_004025085.1 Thryonomys swinderianus
GCTCCACAACAGAGCCGCAGGGCCCTCGGTAGGTCACAGGCCCCAACCCTTCGTGTCCAGCACAGGTGTGTGTTTGGGAAACGCTAGCCCACAGTTTCTGGGGTTTGTGGATGAAACATGGGGAGGGGGTCACCCAGGGCTTTCACACTGTGCCCTGCTGATCACCCAGCCTCTGAGTGGCCAGGTGCAAGTCTGTGCCTGCAGCCTGGCGGGGCTGAAGCCCTTGCAAGGTTCATCCGCCAGTGAGAGGTCCAGACCTGCCATTCGCCATCGGCTCAGGGCTGGAGCCGGAGCCTCCTGGGAAGCAGCGTGCATGGGGCTTGGGGGGAGGTGGTGACCCAGAAAGTGGTGGAGGTGGTGGGGGGATGGTCCATAGCAAAGCCCTGGATTTGATCCTCCATACTAATAACAACAACAATGAAAGGATAACCACAGGACTCATTTCTCAGAGGAGGTGCTCTGAAGGAGGAGGAACGCTCAGGCTGCTGACCACGAGGTAAACTGCACACACGGGTAAACATTCCAGGTTTTCACATCCGCATCAAAACTTATTTTCCTTCCTAAAGGTTATAGCCACTCTGGTAGACATGAAGTGGTTCTGATTTCCATTTCCTTGATGACATACTGACTACCTCTTTTTGTGCATATTGGTCACTTGGAGAAATCAGATCTTTTTCTCATTTTTCAACCGAGCTGTCTTTTTGTTGATGAGTTGTTTTTGTATATTTTGGGGTATTAAATCTGTATTAGATATATGATTTGCAAACACTTTTTCCCATTGCACATAGTGTCTTTAGAAGAGTATTCTGATAGTGTCCTTTGATTGGATTTGGATTTGAGACAGGGTCTTACGAAGTAGTTCAGGCTAGCCTTGAACTATGTAGCACCAGATGGCCCTGAACTTACAACAGTCCTCCTGCCTCAGCCTCCTAAATGCTGGGGTTTCAGATGTGTGCCACCACACCAAGTTATTATTATTTTAATGAAGACTTATGGTTTAGATCTAAAATATCTTCCAAAAAGTTTAGACACTCAGAGGCAGGACTCTGGAAGGTGACTGGAGTATAAAGGATCTAATTTTACCTGTGAGTAAATTCATGGGTGGATTCACAATTTGAGGCATTATTGAAACCGATGAAAACCTAAGAGGGTCTCCCCTCTCTCTCCCCTCATTCTCCCTCTTTTTCCTGGCCTCCATGAGCCCAGCAGCCCTGCACCACTCCCCTATCCAACTGATGTCCCTCTCATGCTCCATCTAACAGCAATGCATCAGCTGACAGTGAACCTCTGAAATTTAGAGCCAAAATAAATCTTTTCTCCTTTAAGTTGGTTTTCTGATTATTTTGTTGTAGGGATGGAAAGCTAATAAAAAGGCCAATTCAACTTTTTTCCTTTCTTTCATTGCCTGTGGTTTGGTGTCATATTAAAACAACCACCACAAAATCTAAGGTCATGGAGATTCACACTTTTGTTCTCTTCTAATTGTTTTATAGTTTAGTTCTCACGCTTAGGCCTTTGGTCCATTTGGAAAGTCTGCACGTTCTCTAGTGAGTGGTCCATGGCCCAGGCACTCGTTAGCAATTAGCTGAACCCGGTATGGGGCCTAAGCCTGATCCCAGCTTGCAAAGGATGAGATACAAAGATTGAGAGTTTGAGGCCAGCCTGGACCACAGAGTCAGACCCTACCACAAAAAAACTAAAAATAAATATAAGGGATTATTTCTGGGTTATCAATTATTCCATGACCCATATATTCATATTATACTAGTATCATACTGCTTTGATTACTGTTGATTTGGAGTAAATTTTGAAATCAGGAACTGTGAACCTTCCAATTCTGTTTTTTAAAGACTGTTTTGGCTATTTTTGCCCACTTGAAATTTCATATACATATTAAGATAGGTATTTTTATTCTGGAAAAAAATACCCTGTTGATATTTTTCCCTGGTTGACATTTTAATGGGGATTCCATGTACTTTTCCTTTGAGTGTTACTGTGATTTTAACAATATTAGGTCCTTTAACAATAAACACAGGATATCCCTCTATTTATTTAGGTATTGCTTAATTTATAGTTTTCAGTATACAAGTCTTACATGCCCTTGATTAAATATATTTTTAACTATTTTGCTCTTTTTGATACTAGTATAAATGGACTTATTTGCTTAATTTCTTTTTTGAGTTGTTCAGTACTAGTGCATAAAAATACAACTCATTTGTATGCTGACTTTGTACTGTACAGCTTACCTGAATTGCTTTATTAACCCTTCATGTCCATGTGGGTTCTTTAAGGGTTTCTAAAAATAAGATCATAGCATTATAGTTTTACTTTTTCCTGCCTGAGTTGCACATATTTCATTTGCATGTCTAATTTCTCTGGCAAGAACTTCCAGTGTTATGTGAAATAAAAGTTTTTGAATAGAAGTGATAAAAGCAGACACTGCTATTCCTGATTCGAAGGGAAAGGTTTAAAGAAAAAGCTTTCAGGGCCAGGCTTCAGTGGTTTTGCACCTGCCTGGAAAGTGCAAGGTCCTTTAAATCCTCATATCACACACACACACACACACACACAATAAATGAAGGAGGAGGAAGAGAAGGAGGAGTACTGAGAATGATGTTAGCTGAGAGTTTTCATATACAACCTTTATCACATTGAGGAAGTTCCCTTCCAGCACTAGTTATTGAATAATTTTTATCGTACAGGGTATTGGATTTTGTCACATCTTTTCTGCATCAAGTGAGATGATCATGTGTTTGCCATTTGTTCTATTAATGGGATGTATTATTTTGATTTTCATACCCTGAACCACCTTCACAAACACATTTGGTTATGGCACATAACCCTTTGGTGTGAGATTTTTGCATCTATTCTCATAAGGTCATAAGGAACATTAGTTTATGGTTTGTTTTTGTCTTTGGATTTTGGCCTAACACAGGGCTAGTACGTGAACCAGGTTGGGCTCAAACTCACTATGTACCTTAGTTTGGTCTTGAAGTTGCGGTTTCTCCCTCTGCCTTCTAAATCCTGGGATCACAGGTGCAGACCGCCACGCACAGCTTCTGGGTTTCTTTTCTTGTGCAGCCCTTGTCTAGCCTTCATAACAGAGAAATGCCGACCTTATGACATGGTTTAGGAAGTGTCCCCGCCTCTTCAAATTTTTTGCAAGAGTTTGGGAAGGGCTGGTGCTTCTTTAAATGTTAAATCGAAGAGTTCACCAGTGAGGGCGCCCTGACCTGTTACAGGTCTGCACGCAGGTTCCATTCCTGAGTCAGCGCTGGTGGCGGACCTCTCACCCTGTGAGGCTGGCGGAGGCGTGTGCAGTCGACGTCCTTCATCTGTCCCAGCCTCCAGCTCAGAGGGGACGAGCTCCCAGCCTGGGTCCTCTTCAGCCTCAGGACAAGGCAGCAGCTCCGCCCCTCCAGACCCAGGCTGCCAAGGGGGCAGCAGAAGCCAGAGCAGAGGAAGGGAGCACGCAGGGCCCCTGGGCCCCTGCTGAGGGCTTTCTCCTCGCCCCACACGCTGTCCTGGGGTCCTGTTACCATTCCACTGCACAAGTGGGAGGCAGAGGCTCGGAGACGACCTGAGGCTGGTCCGATGGCACACCGGCCCAGCGAGCCCATACCGGGACGGGACAGGAAAGGGTCACAGCACAGAACAACCCTGTGCCTGGGAATTTCCCTCCGCAAGTCACCTCCACAGGCCACTCAGAGGCTCTTGTGCAACAGCAAGGTGCAGAGACAGCACACTGGGCCTGAACCTACTGCCATGTGTGCCCAGCCACAGGGTGTGAGAAGCCACGCCAGGCAAACTCTGAAGGCCAGTGGCCATGCTTTCCTCTGGAGGGAGCAGAGGACAGTGGTCTGTGGCCGATACAGACCTCTCAACCTCCACCCTGTGGCACGCTGGGGGTCTGCTTTAGATTTGTGGACACACACTCTTCAGGACAGGGTCCCCTCAGTGAATCTCCCCCCTCTGCCTCAGGGATGTCACACAGCTAGGCCCCAGCGCGGGTTCATTCCCGGACCAGGGGCTTGAGGCAGGACTCCAGGAGGAACTCAGGCTATGGGCCCCAAGGACCAAGGGCTTCCCGCCTACCACCTGGGCAGTTATGTGACATCTGCGCAGTGGGAATGGTGAAAACACCTGCTGGGGAGGGTCGTCAAGGGGATGCAGAGACAGCCCTTGAGAAGCAGAGGGTCTCAATGACCAACTGAAAAAGTCTCTTTACATGTGCTTTTTTTACGGTATTGCTGTTTAATATATTACTTCTTAGAAATCAAGCACAGGCGTCTTGCATGCGGAGCCTGGGGTGATGGTGCCCCCTGGTGGACAGACTCTGGAGCGAGGGTGCCTGGTAGGTACCAAGGTGACCACTAGGGAAAGGGTATGGCCTCCGCCTCGTTCTGCTCCATTTCTTCTCTGAATACTCACGTGGACTTCCCGAGAACAGTGAACAGCGGCTGTGGTGACACACACCTGTAATCCTAGCACTTGTGAGGCTGTGGCAGGAGGAACTCAAGGCCAGCCTGAACTGAAGCAGCAAGTCGCTGCCTCAAAACTAAACAAAAAAGAACAATAACATGCTCTTATGTAACAGCACCATGACCCACGTCAGGGCGTGTAACCTGGAGAGAATATTGTTACCTAATGCACACTGCCCAGTGCCCAGCCTCCAGGGGCAACCTGTTTGTGGGTTTGGTGCTCAGGTCCAAATGCACCAGGGAGGGAGCACCAGGGCAAATATCTTTTATGCATGGAGTGTTTCTCGGCTTTGGTTTGTCTTTCACAAGCTTGACACTGTTAGAGTTCAGGCTACACAGTTGGGAATACATTCCCCGATGCAGACGCATCTGCAGTTTCCTCTTGGCTGGACTTGAGCTGCACATTTTGTCAGCAGTTTCACAGGTGTCAGGCTTGGGGTGACCGCCCAGGGATGATGCTCAGGGCCTCACCCGTTAGCACCGTGGAGCTGAGCCCAAGGCCAAAGGGGCTGATACACCTTGACAAGCCCCTCCGCGCAGGTATCATAAGGTGACGGGTAGCTGTGCTGGTTTTGTGGTGACATCCTGACATAGGGCCCCCCACACTTTCATTTCACAGATGATACATATCACCTTGGATTTTTTTAAAAAATGTTTCAGCGCTCAGGAGGCTGAGGCAGGAGGACCTCTGTGCCTCTGAGGATAGGACGTTCAAGGCTAACCTGGACTACAAAATGAGACCTTATTGTAAAATATGGGAAAAAAGCTTAAGGTAAGACTAAAATTTTCTTTGGAAATTTCCTCTTTCCTAGCCTTCTCTTCATCTTCTAGATATATCTTGTTACTAGTCTGGTGTGAGATACACATTTGTACCCCGGGAAAAACCATGTAGTGTTCTCTTTGCATGGTCACTGTGCAGGTCAGACTTACAGAGATTTTCCAGGCAGGACTGGGAGATGGAGCACATGTCACTTTGGCCACAGTCCTGTCCCAGTGTCAGGACTCGCAGAGGTCACCGGCCGATCCCTCCTGGTGGACACTGAGGTTATTACTAGCATTTTGCTTTTCTGAAACACGCCACCTACAGAAGCCAGCTCAGTCCTGTGGCTCCCTGGGCAGACTCTGACCAGGAGGGGTGAGCTTTTGTCCACTAAACCTGCTAGACCTGCGGGACTCAGAAGTGCTGGATTTTACGGTGCTTCAAGGGCTCCTAGGACCCCACGACAGGTGGAGACAATGGCTGCTGAGCTGGCAAGTCCAGGCCTTACCAGAGGGCGCCAGCCAGAGCCCCTCTGCGTTCACTGCTTTCCTATGAAGTGATTCCCAAAGCTGTCTTCAGATCCAGTAGCACCAGTATGCTCGGAGGCCCTGGGCTGGCACAGGCTGCTCTGCCATCTTCCGGGTCTGCTCCTGGAATGCAGCCTCCAGCCCTTTCCTGTTGGTAATGCCCCTTACCTGTGCCAGGACCCACTGACAGAAAGGTCTCAGAGGTGCTGCGGGCACCAGTGTTTCTGCGTGTTCACGGGGTGCTGAGAACCAGGATGCCCAGCTCACCATGGCCGCATGAAGCTGTGCCATCCTGTACCCCAGGGCTCTCTTCACAGGATGGCTCAGCTTGCATGGGCAGTCTGGGTTGGGGCTTCCAAGCCTCCTGTGCACTGGACTGTACAGTGTGCAGTTCTGCTGCTGTTCTAGGTCCTTGGTGAGTGGCTGGCAGGTGGGCATGGGAATGTGCATTTTTAGAGCCTCCCCGTACTCCAAGTAGAGTGCGACCACGGCCAGGGTTCCTCTGCTTGGCCAGGCTCTGTCCCTTCTGGGCAAAGGATGGGAAGGCTGGGGAGTCATTTATTTTTCCTAAAGTTTTCTTAGACACAAGACTGAATTAACTAGAGCCCATAAGGCGTTCCACAGGGCTGATCTAAAGATTCTATCCACATCCGTGGCGGTTGTCTGTCTGTCTGCAGGCCCTGGAGATCTGCATTTCCCAAAATGCCAGTGTCTGTGAGGCTGCGGCCTCATTCCAGACATCTATTTCCTCAGAGTCGTCTGACTAGTTTTCTTACCCCTGTACTCTCCAGGGTAATTCTGCCCAGAAAATTCTGCAAATCCCCCCATACCTCCAGAAGATGAAGGAAACAGGACCAAGAGGCCCGGCGCACATCTGCTGCAGTGGAGGTGGCCCTCGCGGAGTCCTCCATGTCCCACACTGCTCCCGGCCCTCCCAAGAGGCCTCACATGGCTGCCTGGCCGCAGGGACTGGCCATGTCTAAAAAGGCTTCAGTCTGTAAACAGTGGAAGTACTTGCTTAGCCAACATTGTGCACGTGTGTGTGTGTACACACGCCTCAGGTGTTAGGCAGACTTTGTGTGTAAAAACCCCCAACCTCCTCCTTCTCCTGCAGGCTCTGTAAAAAGGTCAGAGAAACAGACTGAACCAGCGCATACAAACAGAACCCCACTTTATTAGCAGTTAGTTCGAGATTGTACATTAATGGAGGAAAGTTCCCACTTTTTAACACAACCCAAAAGGGCTGGTTCAAGAGCTCACCGGCAAACCAGGTGGCAAACCTCTCCAGCCTCACCCCACTCCCTGGGAAGGAGCCCTCCTGCCCCTGTGCCCACCCATCCAGATAGCCCTGTCCTCTCCCCAGGAAGCCACATGAATTTCATGCACAAATTACAAAAGGAGCCTCTTGTGGATGAGAAGCTAGCTCGGCCAAAGGAAGCCTCCCCATCCTTCAGTCCCCTGAAGTCAGCATCCTCCCTGCGCCCTCACACCGGCAGCACAAAGCCCAGGCCTGTCTCCCAAGCTGCTGTCCTCCAAGCCGGGGAGGGTGTCCAGCCAGAGGGCTTCCCCCTGTGCAAGACTGGCACGGCCAGGAAGAAGGCCTGGATCCCACTCCCCTCAACTACAGCAGGGGTCTTCCTGCCCAGCCATCTCCAAACCCTTGCCTCAACTCCACCTCATTCCACAGGTGGGGAAACTGAGGCCCTGGGAGGAAGATTGTCATGAAGCTGTCAAGGGTAACCAGGTGGGACAGTTCGAAGCTCTTGTTCTCCTTCAGGAGAGGCATCTCCTCACTGGGCCCTGAGTGCCCCAAGCCAGAGGCCCCACTCTGCTCATGTTCATGGACCACAGAAGAGTGTGAGACGCCCCAGCAGCCCACGACCAGCTCAGAGGACAGCCATGTCTCCTCCGACGGACAGTGTCCCCACCCGTCCCTTCTGCCCAGAGGTGCTGCCCCTCCCTGTCACCTCCCAAAGCCCCTGCACCCCTCCCCTGCCCCTGCTGCTTTGGCACTTCCTACTGGTGACAGTCAAGGCGCCACTGAGGCAGCAGGGGTGGCCTAATCTGTGTGAACAGCAAAATTACATTTGAAAGTAGGGGATAAAGAAATGGGTCAAACGACACCATGAGGAAAGACACCCCATTGTGGACGTCTAGTGAACTCATCACTGGGACCTCATGGACACTGCCATTTTAGTCAGATGGGCAGAGAGAAGAGCTTTTAGCATTCAGAGATTTTCAAATCACAGTTACGAAGTGCAAGGTATGCACCTGGGCTGAATCTGATTCCACACCCAGGTGAGTCACTGGGGGTAGCAGATGCTGTCGGGAAACTTCTGGTCTGCCCAGCTGTGGCTCAGACCCCCTCTTAGGGGACGATGGGGTAAACGTCTAAGTGTGAATCTCAAGATATCTGCAATTTACTTTTAAACTAGGTCAGGAAAACATATAGATGGACACAAAATACAAACGTGGCAGAATCCTGGTGAAGTCTGGAATCAGGTGGGGCACTGAGATCAGATGCTGACAGATGCTTTGCCTCTGTTCTTCCCCTGTGCTCTGGGAGGCACACACAGTCCAGGTCCAAACAGGACCAGTGGCCTCCTCAGCCGGACCGGACCCAGGAGCAGCGGCTGCTCCAGCACTGGGCTCAGCCTCGCCCTGAGCCACCCCTGCCCCACCACCCTAAGCAGAGCGGAGGCGGGGCCTCCTGCACAAGCCCTTCCTTTCTCTTTTTGGCCAAATGCTGAAGAATCAGTGGATGAGGAAGACAACTGATGGTGCTGAGCTAGGTGTCCTGTGTGAGTCAGGGCCTTGGGGGGTCCCTGTGGCCCTGAGCTGAGAGCCCAGGACAGCAGACCCCTTCATGCTTCAAGTCCCAGCAGTGGCTGGGTGAGGGAGGGACACAGGCTGCTGGACTCCACAGGCAGAAGAGGCGGTGGGTCATCTCAAGACCCCCAGTCCAGGCCCTCTCCGTGGCTCATGGGACCCTGGGCTGCCTGTGCCCACCTGCGCCTGGGGAAGAAAGACTTCAGAGTGTAGGGGCTGAGCCCTGATCACAGGAAACCAGCCCACAGAGGCAGCCAGGGAGGCTGGGAGCTTGCTGCGCCCCGAGTCCTGCTCATCCTGGGAGCTGGGCTGCAGCTTGCAGCTGTCCTTGTGAGCAGTGGAGGACAGAGGGGCCCTGTCCTCAGGCACTATGCCCCCCCGTCCCTGCTAGGCCACCAGCCGGGACGCGCAGGCTCGACGGCCCTGTAACGCTGGCCGCACCAGCCACCCACCTCCTTCTGCAGCCCAGTGGGAAGCGCGGGAGAAGGAAGCCATTGCAAGCACAGGCTGGGGAGCCTGGGGGAGGTCAAAGGCACCTGGCTGGGAAAGGGGTTCACCCCGTGCCCTGGGGTGAGCACAGCTGTGACGGAAGGAGGGACAGGAACCCGGCAGAGCAGGGCCCCATGGTGGGCTCAGAGGCAGTGTGGTATTGGAAGAAGAGCACTGGACTCAGAATCAGAGGCCCTGAGTTCAACTCTCAGGTCTGCAGCTCACCAGAGGTGACCTCGGCTATGCAGGCTTTCCCCCACCCCCATCCCCCAGACTTTCTCTGTACCTGTCAAAGGACCCGTTTCCCAGGTATCAGGTGGAAACTGAATTGGCAGCTGAGGGTTGTTGGGAGGCACCCCAGCCTCACACACTTCACATTGTTAAAGGGGTGCAGGAGCAAAAACCAAGCAGAAACAAGTTGAGAGGTCCCAGTCTATAGGGCCTGGAGACAACTCTGTGGATCCCTGGGCACCCATTCCCAGGGCAGCCCCCAACCTAGCACCATGTGAGGGGAGAGGGATAGGCCAGCTGGACCGGTGGTTCTACCCCAGCCCCAGCTGCTTCCTCTGGCCTGAATTCCCTCAGGGCCACTGGACCGCAAGAAGCCAGACTCCCTGGATAGAGTGAATCTTCTCTGGGGTGGCCCCAGAGAACTATGGAGGGGACAGGGTCCCCTCCCCAGCACGCCCACAGTCTCTTGAAAGACACAGCTGCCTTCCCTCAGAGCTCATTTTCTAGCAGTAGGATATGACATCCTTGATACTGGGGTTTACCACCATTGTATAAGACTGAATTAAAAACAAACCCAACCAAAAAAATATAATATATATATATACACATTTTATATATATATATATATATGTAACACAGTGCGGACCCAGCACCCAGGGTTATGAACTCTGGCACCAAGAAAAAAAAACAAAATATTAAAATACTTTAGCGTCTTAGTATTGAGAGGTTAAGGGGTCTCTGGGAGCCTCAGCTGCAGGTCCGGTGGCCAGCACAGCTCTGCCGTGTCTGCTGGTGAGGCAGGGGGCAGGGTGGCAGTGCGCATAGAGACGTGCGTTAGCAGAGTCCTGACCCACCTCAGCCTTTACCACAGGAAACACCATGCGCACCACACTGGGGTGTGACCAAGCCCTGAGTCTCTGCACTCAGTGGCATGGCAGTACCCTGGCCTTGGAAGAGGCCTCAAGGTTAGGGTAGGAACTCTCTGGACCAAAGATTCTTCCCCCAAAAGGGAGGTGAGCTGGGAAGGGATGAAGCCAAATGTAGGGGAGTGGAGTTCTCTCAAGATGGCCACCCTCACATCCACCTAAGGACCACCTACAGCACCCGGCTAACCCCTGTGAAGGCCCTGGCTCAAAACACTCAGGGAAATGTCCAGTCTTTCTCCCTGGTTTGGCAAAATACAGGCAGGGCTTTTTCTTCCTTACTCTCTGGAGGCCAGGAAAGTATGGCAGCTAATACTGAGGGGACACCCTGCTAGAGCAGGGAGGGGATGAAGAAGAATGAGTGGTTGGCAGAACACAGTGAGGGACAGGAGAGAGTCTCGCCAACTCCCCCCCACCAGAAGTGGCCTTCCACCAACAACAGGAAGTGGCCTTCACCCAGGAGGCTATGAACGGAATGGACCTCTGGTACTGGGGAGGTCCAGTAGGCCACAGACCCAGCAGTGGAGGCTCTGAGGCGCTTGTGGACCTGCCTTGCTTCTCTAGGCCCTACATGGGCCTCAGCAGAGTATTGCTCAGAAGTGCCTGGCCAGCCCGGCCTGGCTTTCTCCCTCTCCACAGGTCAGTCTGCAGCACACGGCAGGACGTCCCTGCTGTCACAAGTGTTCAGTCTGGCAGTGGTGGCCGTGGCTACCTGGTGTTCTGGAGGTCCTCTCGCAGCCATGTGGGCAACGTCTGGCCCATCTTGTACAGCAGCTTGGAAAGCTCGACATTGTGGTCCCGGTAGTAGTCCTTCAGGAAGGCTCGGGACTACAACAGAAGAAAGGCTAGGTCAGGGGACACGACACCCCAGCCACTGTCCCTCTAACCTGGCCATAGCACCGTGCCATACATCATTTACTTATTCACAATCCCTTCCTAAATAGTAGCCTCCAAAGAAAACTACTGCATAGCAGAGTATGGAGCACCAAAATGTAGCTCCCATGCTCAAAACTCTTGTGACAGATGGAAAGGCACATTCATTAGAACCAGAGGTAGGCCAGATGTGGCACACACCTTGATCTTGGGAGGCTGAGGCAGGAGGATTGCTGTGAGCTTAAGGCCTGCCTGTACTCAAGGCCAGCCACAACTACACAGCAAGACCCCATCTAAAGAAGGAAAAAAACAACAGACATACAAGATCAGGAAACCTAATAAGATGCTGTCTGACCCGCCTTGACTGCTTCTGGACAGTCTGTCCTCAGAATGGCCCAACTTTCCATTCCACAAGTCCAAATCCCAACTCTGGAAACCCTGCCTCTCCCAAGTCTTCCTCACAGCCCCCAGCCTCTGAAGCCACCTTGTGCCAAGCGTCCAACACCTGGGCCCTTGGGGCACACTCTGGCTGTGGGCAGCTCTTCTCCCCTGGACCAGGAGTTCCTAGAACGCAGGGGACACACGGAACACAGCCTGCCGTGAAAGATCAGTGACCAGACACCAGACTGACTGCTTGGGTCCCACGCAGGCTCCTCCCCCTCGTGTAGCAACCACGGCACTGTGTCCATCTACCACTTACATCCAGGTCCATCTCTGGGTATTTTCGGCCCTTGCTTTTGCCCAGACACTTGGTTTTCCCTCCTTCAAGCAGCTGGCACCAAAATCCTTTCTTTGGATCGAACCTGTGGCAGTAGGGAAACCTATGATGAGCGCCAGCCGGCCCAGGCGCCTCCACAAAGCCCACACGCAGGCGGTAGGGCTGGTAGTCGTCTCTTGGCGCAAGTTTTACCTCTAGACTAAACTTGCCTCCCTTTCTGCCAGTCTAGGGCAGGCCTGCACCACAGTGCCAGTCTACCTCCTTTCTTTTTCCTCCTCCACCTCTTCCTCTCCCCCTTTCTTCCATTTGGTACCAGAGACTGAACTCACATTTGTGAGGCAGCTGCTGTGCTTCTGAACTACAGTCCCAGCCCCTCCTTTCTTCCCAGTTGATATCTTTACTGATATGACTTGAGTCACATTAATACAGTGGTACTTCAGTTCACAAACTCAACCTTCTCCATGATTTTAGTAGCAAACTAAATTGGATGAGAACCAAATCAAACCAGTGAATTCGCTTCTGTTCTCGTCCAACTCAGCCGCGACCAGAATCATGGAACAAGACAGTTTTGTGAACCAAAGCACTACTGTTTGCCTTCACTGCAACAGCGAAGGAAGTGCCGTCCTCCCTGCTGTGCTGACTCCTGTGGACTGTGCTTCTCCCACAGTCGCTCAGACCTCAAGTGTTACAGCCCTGGTGCCTGATGGGGTAATCACTAGTGCCAGGCCCAAGCAGCACTCACGCCAAGGTTTTGTGGTAGTCGATGGTGCTGGGCACCCCGAGGAATCGCTGCACTGTGTCCATCACTTGGGCAGGTTCTGTCCGCAGGAGCTTGCCATCCAGGACCAGAATCTGGACAGAAGGAATCAGAAAGGCTGTGTGGACCTGCCTCCCAGTGCGATGGGAAAGGCTTATTGCACTCCACATAATAGAAAGTAGATGCTCTCCATGGCCCGCTCCCCAAACCCCTGTTGCCCCACAACACCCTGCTCCAGGCCTCACTGAGCTTCCAGCCCACACGGGCTGAGGGTTCTTCCAAACACCTCCTGGAATTCACCCCTGCTTCTCTGCCCCACCACCCCCCCGGGCCTGGCAGGCCTACCTGGTTGGCATGAAAAGCGCTGAGCCAGCGTTCAATGTGGGTGGCATACCAGCCCGGAACCAGGCAGCGGCTCTGGAGGGCACGAAGCTTTGAGGATGCCTCGGGGCTGGCAGTGATCACCTCGTGGAAGGTGTACTTCAGGGCTACAGGATCATCATGGGCACGCTGGTGCTATGGGCAACGGTGAGGGAGAAGGGGTCAAGTAATGCAGAAAACCCACAGAGTGTAGCCATACTGTGGTCAGGCCTCGGGGTCACCGGTCCACAGCCCCGACATTCCCATCTCTGCAAAACGGCAACTGGACTGGCCCAGCCCTCCTAGTCTGGTCTCTCATACAGCCTCTCTGAGGATCTTACCTGACCACAGACCAACATGTGCAGATATCAGCCTTGTTCTTTTATAGTAACTTGTCTTTCTTTCAATCAATTTGTGTCTATAAAACTCAACAACACTTCCCTCCATGGAAAACTAGAATCTACTACCACATATAGAAGGCAGCCATCGATAAACCCAGTCAAAAATAAGCAACACTGAGCTGGGCATGGTGGCTCACGCCTATAATCCCAGCACTTGGGAGGCAGAGGCAAAAAGATTGCTGAGTTCCAGGCTTGCCTGGGCTACTACTTAGCCCCTGAACTACAAAGTGAGACCCTGTCCCAAAAAAAAAAAAAAAAAAGCAGCACTTCTAAATACCACCAAGCATCTGCTCTGGGCCAACCCCACAGCGTGCAGTCTCTCTGTTAAAACAGGGCTTGGGGTGGAGATATAGCTCAGTGGTTCTGGTACCTGCCTCGCAAGCGCAAGGTCCTGAGTTTGACCCCAGTATACATACAATGCTGGGCATGGTGACTCACGCCCACCAGTAATCAATACCACATACCACAGTGCCGGGCGTGGTGGCTCACACCTATAATCCCAGCACTCGGGAGGCATAGACAGGAGTATTGCTGAGTTCCAGGCTTGCCTGGGCTACATAGTGAGCTCAGGGCCAGCCTGAACTACAAATCAAGACCCTGTCTCAAAAAAAAAAATCAAAAACAAACAAACAAAAAAAAAACAGGGCTTGGCTGTGTTAGAAAGGACGCAGAAGCCCCTGCCCCACACTGAGACTCTCCTTCAGGGGAGTCAGACAGACTAGAAGCACTGTAAAGGGAGAAGCACGAGTCCAGATGACTAAGAGTAATGCTGTGGGTCATTCGCAGCTGAGGGTTCCGAAGCCCAGACCCCTGCTGGGCACGCAGCATGCCTGTCACCCATCAGGTGGCCGAGACTTGGGAGGGAAAGCATCCCGAGGACAGGAGCAAGAAGGATTGCACTGCTGGCCTGAGGGGGACACTGTGAGCCCCCAAGGAAGTAGTCATCAAAGCACCCAAGTGCAGAGTCATAAAGGGTGGCGGTAAACTATAGAAGAAGCCTCACAGCCAGGATGGAGAGGCTGCCCCTGTCACTGCACTAAGGCCCAGGGGCCTGATGCCAAGAACAGGCCTGGCCTGGCAGCTTGACAAAGGTGGTCAGGACTCTGGTCTAGGCCCAGGGCCTCTTCAAAGGCATACAGCAGTATGACATGAGAGAGCTGTCAGGCAAGAGGGACATGGGCCGCAGCATCCCTGTGAGTATGGCAGGCTGTACAGAGGAGAAACTAAGTCAGGCCAGGCATGGTGGTATACAACTACAAGCCCAGCACCCAGGAGGCTGAGGCAGGAGGATCCCTAAGAGTTCAAGACCAACATAGGGAGTTGAAGGGTACTCTGAAACTACATAGTTTCAAAAAAAATAAAACTCCAAGGGCTGGTGATTTAGCTCAAGGGTACCCCGCCAACCATGGATGCACAAGGGCCTGATTTCAGTCCCCGGTACCAGAAAAAAATACTCCAAAACAAGAAGAAACAAAAAAGGACAAGAGAAATTAAATCAGGTCAGAGAAACAGGGAAGTGCTGACTCTCCTCCACCTCACACAGGGACAAGGACCCGTCCCTTGTCAGGTGTCAGTGTCCAACTCAGAACAGCAGGCCCTGCACCCTGGCCTCCTCCAAGGTCCCATTTCCGCCCACACTGTGGCCCCTGGGAAGCCACAGTCAGCATGAACCCAGATGCTGAGGCCAAGCTACCCAAGGTCTCGAAGCTCCCAGTTTTTGTGGGTGCCTGGTCACAGGCGTGACCCCACAGGAAGCTAGGGCTTGGCAGGTCGCTGTGGCTGGAACAAGCACCCATGCCATGTTGGACTGCCAGGGCAGCAAGACTCATGTCACCTTAGCCAGGCACCCGGCACAGGGCCAGCCCAAGAAGGGGCTTCCTTGGCACCACTGGAAGACAGTGTCAGAACGAGACCACACCCCACACTCAGGGGCTCAGCCCACCCTGCTCACCTGGTACCAAGAATAGGCCCGGTCGGCGGGGTTGATGAGGATGGTAAGGATCTTGGCCTTGGGCAGCAGGGCAGCTGCCCGCCGGGGTGCCACTTCAGAGTCAAAGTAGTTGGCGCTCTTCTCAAAGTAGAAATCAGAGGTGGTATTGGAGGGGATAGGGAAGAACTCCATGTACCTATGGGGCCAAAGTGGGACTTAGGCCCAGCTCTGAGCAGGGGCCCTAAAGGGCAGCTACTCTAGCCCACCCAGGCCTCAGGCTTCTCCCCAGCGGCACTCAGGGGACAGCCAGTTGGCCAAGTCCCTGCACCAAACTAGCTCCTTCCCTGGGGAGGCAGGGGTCAGAGGGTCTGAGACTCAGGTGTGGTGGGGACCGCAGGGCTCGGAGAAGGGCGAGGTGCTCCAGCCTACACTCAGGTCCCTCATACTCCCTGATACTCCACACCTAGACCAACAGGCCCAGCAGCTCCGTGAGACCAGCTTTTCAAACCATCTCACATCGCGCCAAGCAATGCACCATTCTGAAAACTAAATTACTTGTCCTAACCCTCCGGGGGCAACAGCTCATGTGAAGCAGGGATATGAATTTGAGGACTTATGAGACACAGAGTGTGAGATGGAGCTTCTCCACAGGGGTCGCCAGGGCCCTTTAACAGTCACCAGCCTCTTGGCGGTACAGCCTATTCTCCCTACAAAATCAAGATCTTGGGTGTGAGGCCAAAGAATCATCCTCTCTCCTTTTTCTTTCTTTTTTTTGAGACAGGGTCTCACTTTGTAGTTCAGGCTGGCCCTGAGCTCCCTATGTAGCCCAGGCAAGCCTTGAGCTCAGCAATCCCCCTGCCTCTGCCTCCTGAGTATGAGTCACCAAGCCTGGTATTGTATGTGGTCATGGGGGATCGAACCAGGGAACTTGTGCTTGTTAGGCAGGCATTGGAACCACTGAGCTAAATCTCCAGCCCCCTCTCTCCTTTTTCTAAATCTTGTTTGTTTGTAATACCTAACTTGAGAAAGCTCAAAAGACAAACATTTTGCTTCCTAAACTTACAGGAAAGCCATATGGTATGAAGGCATGACTTCTTCATCTTACCGGGTATAAATAAATATTCGCACATTCTGCAGACCTGCTAATGCACTGCAGCGGGTGCCGCCAGTCTCCACTGAAGAATTTAATACATGGCTTTGCACAGTATTACCTTTCCAAATCCAGAAAGCACTGGCTTCCAACAATCTCTCTGGCCACAAGAGGTTTCAGGTAAGAGACCAGACAGGTCAGAGATAATAGAGATGTGTGGATAGATGGATGGATAGACAGGCAAGACAGACTGATGGATAACAAAATGATAAATAAGAGAAATGCACACCACAAAATATTTTTTAAAATAGCTTATAGGGTTGGAGATTTTGCTCAGTGGTTTGGGCACCTGCCTAGCAAGTCCCTAGTTCATTCACCAGTAATCACATACAACAATACCCAGGCTGATGACTCACGCCCACCAGCAATCAGTACCGCACACCACAGTGCTGGCTGTGGTGGATCACATCTGTAATCCCAGCACTTAGGAGGCAGAGGTAGGAGGATTGCTGAGTTCGAGGCTTGTCTGGGCTACATAGTGAGCTCAGGGTCAGCATGAACTACAAAGTGAGACCCTGTCTCAAAAAAAAAAAAAAAGAAAAGAAAAGAAAAAAAGCTCATAATCCTTAGATAACCTGTTAGCCATAATACGTAATGCTAACACACATATGTACAAAGTTTTAAAAGTAACAGTACAGAAAGATGCAAGTTGACAAACTGGAGGGTAAGACTGTGCCTGCTGTGGAAGGTTCTGTGGGAAGCCCTGACTAACCATCTGCCCAGGCGAGCCCCCAGGCCAGCCAGTGCATCAGAAGTGGGCTCAAGGACACCTTATCTCTCTACTGGCCACATGGGGGAAGGGCCAGCTCTCAGTCAGCACACTTGGATGTCAGCCTGCTCTGTCACCAGCAGACCCTGGCCCCACATGAGCCCTCCCTCCACTCTAGGGGGCAGGATGCTTCTATGCACGCAAGGGAAGGTCTACAGCCCAACTTCTGCAGTCTGCGCTCCAGGCCATAATACAAGGGAGTAGAGGGCTTCCCCACTCCATGCCCTATCCGTGACAATACTCTCCCAGCGTGATCCAGGGTCACTGCCCCTTGTCCCTGTTTACAGGAACTTCAGCTGTGTGTGAGCAAACACCAGCTGCTTCCTGCTATGTCCACAGCGACTGTTCTGTGCAGCCCCGTGACAGCCTTCCTGTCCTGCTGCAGACAGAGGCTCACTCACCAGTCAATGCCTTTGTGATAGTTGTGGCCATTAAAAAACTGGATCTCCTCGAAAGTCTCTGAACTGGGGTAGTTGCTGCTTAGGTCTGGATGCATTCCCAGGAATAAGTAGAGGGCTGTGGTGCCTGGAAGAGAGGAGGCACTTAGAACCATCGCCCACCCTTGAACAAAAAGATGGTGTTTGGGTTCTAGGCCTGGCTCCCCCATATTCACTGGGAGGTCCTGGGAAAGTCTTTTCCCTTCTCTTGGTCTGAGCATTCTCATCTGTACTATAAAGAAGTGGTGAGTACAGGGCTTGCCTCTGGACATGACACCTCCTAAGCCCTTGCAGACATCACTAATCCATTACAGCATTTATCATCACTAAATAGGACTTGACCTCAGAATCCTCACATCCAACTGACTGAGGCTCTGCAGAGTCTCAGACAGAGAGGCTGGCAGGTCCTTGTGAGCTCTAGGCCTCTGTCTACTCTGGTACTGGGGAGCAGCTCAAGAAAAAGGGCTCGGGCACTCCCACTCTTAATGTGAATGGCGGCTCCGGGGTCTCCTCCTCAGCCACAGTCCTCATCCACTCCCTGTTCCATGACTGCATGGTTTAGACACTACAGGGACAATAACCAGAAGTGAGGAAGGCTGCGAAGTTTGGTGACTAAGAATCATCTTTGGGGTCACAGAAACCTAGAACAGGTCCAGGGATTTAGCTCAGTGGTTCTGTTGCCTGTCTTTTAAGTGCAAGGTCCTAAGTTTGAACCCCACTACAAAAAAAAAACAAACAAACCTAGAACCGGAATTTCTTAGCTAAATGTGCTGTGGGAAACCACTTCACTTCTCTGAGCCTTGAGCTTCTTGCCTGTGAAATGACAGTAGCTGGATGGGGCATTTAGCTCAAGTGGCACCACACCTACCTTGGAAGAATAAGGGCCCAAGTGTGATCCTGGTGCCACAATCAATCAATACATTAATAAAATAGGATTAAAATTACTAATATATATGAAATAATGGGAGGAACCATTTGTACCTCACAGTGTCATGGAAATGGCAAGTCATAAGCAATCAACCACTACTTCTGCATCCTGTACCTCTGGCAGACATAATTAATGGATTACAGTCTGCTTTGCACTGAAGCAGTTTTTGCCTGGCACAACTCGAACTTGCAGAGCCCCTGATGTGGACGACCCTTTCTGCCTACACTCCGAGACCTTGCAGGAACATAGAGAAGCTCCCTGAGGCTATGACCAGACAAACACAAGGATGCCATGCTCACCCTCCACTTACTTTCACCTTCACACCAACAGCTAATTCCTCTTTGCCCCAACGCTACTGACACTTCTGGAGAGGGAATGGGGAGAAGGACCGTGGCTAGGTGGTCCCAGCATTCTGGAGAAGGGGCAGTCGGAGCAAGGAGGCTGAGTGAGCGGGGAGACCTGCCTGTTTTCTGAGGGCCGATGATGAGGAGCTTCGGGAAGCGGTCACATGTCTTCTCCTTTGACCAGATGTCTTTGTGGCGTTTGTCCTCACAGGGGTCCTAAGACAATAAGGGAGGGAATGCGAGAGGCCCCAGAAGTCAGTGAATGAGCTGCACCACACATGGACGTGGGGCTCTTCCAGCCCTGACTCCCAGACATAACACATGTACCATGTGTCCATGGAACATCCCACCCTCCAGGTGCCAAGCAGGACAGCCGGGGCCATTTCTGGCTAGTCCCAGGTCCCCAGCCAACCCTGGCAAAATGCCCAGCTGCGTGCTTGGCACATATTGAGCACTCACAGCCCTTGTTAAACTGAACTGGACAAACTGTCTGGACCAGGGGTCAGAAAACTTTTCCTACAAAGTTCAGTAAACGTTCAGTAAACATTGCTGCTTCTAGATTCTTTGGGCTTTCTGCAGCTTCCAGGAATACACATGGCCATGCGCCCAGAAACCTTCACAAACAGACCATGGACTGGACTTGGTCCATGAGCCAAGGTTTGCGGACCCTTGGTCTTAACTAGGAGACACCACCGATCCCAGCCCCCAAGAGCAGACGTGGCTGAGCGCTGCCTCCCTGAACTCTCCCCACAGTTCTCTCCCAGTGGCTCAGAAGCTGCTGCAGTTAAAGGGGCCTGAGACATTATCTAAGAGACGACCATGGATTATTTTTTCTTTTTTTGTGGTACCAGGGTTCGAACTTAGGACCTTATACTTGCCAGGCAGGCGTGGTACCAGTGAGCTCCATTCCCAGTCCCTACTCCAGGTTTTTAAATGTCTTTTCCACTTTGTTCTGCTTTTGAGACAGAATCTCACTAAGTAGCTAAACAGGTCCTATACTCACTTCACACTGCTCCTGCCTTAGCCTCCCGAGTGCTGGGATAACATTATTTTTCCCAGGATGCAAGTAGGTATGCATGCGTGCAAGTCTGTGTAGGAAGGTGTACAATGTGTGCATAGGGGCCCCTGTGTGTGCACAGAACAAATGTTCCCGTGTAACAAGCAAACGGGTGTCTGAGTTTCCACTTGAGAACGTGTGGAGGGCATCAGTCATACAGCCAGGAGCCACCTGCCCGGTCCTACCTGCCACAGTGGGTCCCTCTCCTCAGAGAAGATCTGGAAGTACTTCTGGGCCAGCGGCACAGGTGGCAGCGTCTGCAGCCGCAGGTTGGTCCAGGAGTGCAGGAAACGCACCAGGTGCTTAAAGGTGTACAGGCCCAGGCGGTCGTTCCCATAGTTGGACAGGTGCGTCATGAAGATGCTGATCTGCCCCGGGAAGGGAGAGGGAAATGGCAGCTGGGTCAGCATCTGGGCCCCGATGTGCTGCAACCATGGCCTGAGCACCATCAGCACGCACCTGACCTGGCTGACCCCGGCTTATGGCCCTGCCTGAGCAGAACACAAGGAGCCCTCGTGTTCTGGCCTGGAGACCTGGAGGCACAGGTGTGCAGGGAAGGAGAGGTGGGCACAGCCTGAGAGCTGAGCAAGAACAACCATCTGGCCTTTGCCTAATGTTATGGATAAGTGTTTCTGTTCACAGATGAGGACAGGCCAGACAGCTCAGGCAGAGTGGTGTGTGTGTGTTGGGTGTGTGTGTGTGTACGTGTACACGTACACAAAGGCTGGAGGGAGAACATGCACAGGAAAAAAAGAAGAGAAAGCACTGATTCTTTAACCCAGATCCCGGCACAGAGGGACAGTGCTGGTGTGGGACAGCAGGTCCCGTGACTCCCAGGTCCTCCTGCCAGTCTCCCCCCCCTGCCCAGGCTGCCCTGGTGCCCTCACTCCAGCAGCAAGCCACAGCGCACTCACAGGGTTGAGGAGCACGGTGAGGAAAAGCTCGCCCCCGTTGATGATCTTGTCCAGTTCGCTGGAGCCACCAGGGTACTCGCTGTAGAAGATGGTGTGTGTGAAGAGGCCACATGTCTGCCTCGGGAGGACCTGGGGGCAGGAGACGGCTGGGCTGTTTTCAGGCATGGACAGCAGTGGGCGGCCCCTCCTCAGAATGCCAAGGCATTTCCTCAGAATGGTGGCCTCACAGTCCCCACCCCAGGAGTCTGGCACCTGGAGTCTCAGCAGCAAAACCTGCCACGGCAGCAGCCCCAGGCCTGTGCTGTTTAACATGACACGGATATCTCCACACAACACAAGCAGCCCCAAAGGAGCATGGAGATTCTTTCTGGAAAGCAGCTTTGCCGGGCGTTCATGGCCAGGCACCAGCTTAGCTGTTTACTTTCTGTCTCTCCTCAGGAAACCAAGCTCTGGGGAAGCCCAGCCAGGTTGTTGGGTCAGGACCTCCTTCCCAGAGTCAAGGAGTGGTAGGTGGGTGGGTAGAGAGACAAACGTACAAACCTTGTCTTCTCACAGCTGTCCCACTGTTACAACGCATAGCTAGCTGCCCCCAAAGCCTCACACACTCAAAGGTGGGACTTTGGGGGGCCTCGGATTATGGGTGTGTTAACCAATTGGTTTAGCACCGTTCTGGGTGCAGTAATGGACTTACTGAGGATAAGACTCACCCCAGTGTGGGTGGCACCTATGAATAGGCTTGTAGCCTGGGTGGAATAAAAGGGAAAGGGAGGCTCAGCTTCCTGCCTGTCACGCCATGCATGTTTTTCCTCTGCTGGGCCCTCCACTGGGCCACCCCAGCCTCTGGAGCCAGCCGAGAATGGTCTGAAACTGCTACAAACTGTTTGCTGTGAAGTAAGCCTTTCCTCCTGTGTCTATGGGTTCCCAGTGTTCCGTCCCAGCAAAGAAAAAGTAACTCAGTCACCCATCTTAACCAAGGACAACTTTCCTTCTGGCTGAAACCCTGGAGTCACCTTTGACCCCTTCCTTCCATACCCTACCCCATGTGCTGAGGCCCTCCTGGCTCTAACTTCTAGTAAAGTCCAGCATAGATTAGGACCCAATTTTGCACACTGTCCAAACCAGCACTGTCGCTCCACTGGAAGACTGCAATGGCCTCCCCGCTAGCCTACTCATTTCCACTTCTGTACCCTATGCCCTACTCAACACGACAGGCAGGATGATACAACCCCTCTTAAGATATGAGTCAGATCATGCTCCATGCAATAGCCCCATCTGCCTGAGAGCTGAGATCCATTGGTGGTCAGGCTTCTCTGGCCCTAACACCTGCCCATCGCCCTCCACACCCTCTTTCTGCCCACTCAGTCCCTCCAGCTGCACCAGCTCCTTCCTGCCTCCGGGCCTTTGCACCTGCTGTCCTCTCTGCCTTGATCACCTTCCCACAGAGAGCAGCATGGCGCATCCCTCCCAACTCTCTCCACAGCAGTTACTACTACGAAGGCCCATCTTATGTATGTTGTCTCCTGCCACTTGAACATCGGGTCCCAAAGGCCAAGAACTTTGTTAGTTCTCCACACTTCTACCCAGCATAGACACAAGAGATGCTCACGGGACATCTGAGCTAGAGACCTGCCCTGCCTTCCGTGGAGCCACCTTGGAAACAGCTGTTCCCTGACAGGGTTCAGGGAGAGGCCCGGCTTCCGACTCCATGGCCCCAGCCCGCCCGCCGGCCTGGGCTACTTGCCATGATGCCACTGTGGATGAAGCCACGGCGGTGACGGGCTGGCTTCAAGTGCGGGTACTCCTCTGTGCTGGTCACACGAATATTCCACACCTGCTTCCATGCCTCATACAGCTGCACATGCACGGGGTACACGCCTGAGTGGTGGGGTGCCACGGCATAGCCCATGTCCGTGGGGATGCCATGTTCCTGGGGAGAGGACAGCCAGGCCGGTGAGCAGACGTCTGTTCCCCATCCCCTTGGGCCATGTTCCCCATTTGTAGGACATAAGAGGAAAGTTAGAGGCCACAATAGCAGGGCAGTGGATACAAGCACTTGAGGTACAGATAGGGAACTTGAGGCCCAAAACTCAAACTGAGTGACTGGTAGGGACGGGCCTAGACCCAGGTCTAACTCGCAGGCCAGTGTAGCCCGCCAGCTCAGGGACACATACGCCATGGTGAGGCACAAGGACAAGACTTTCCTGCCCTTTTTGCCTCGAATTGACAGGGGAACCCCCGCTCACCTCTCTCGCATCAGCCCCCCTTCTCATTTTCTGGGGTCTCTCAGCCCAGACTGCAGGTGAGAGCTCATGCCCAGGACACATGAAGCTCTGGTCTGAGTCCCATTCTGACCTCCTATCCACAAGCAAGGCTGTCTCGAGACTTCCAGGAGATAGGGCCACAAAAGCAGCTCGCCCCTCGCCCCTCACCCCTAGCCCCGGCCACTGACAGGCTGAACTGCAAAAGCAGCACAAGGCCCGAATTTGGACCCCCACCCCAGCCCTGGCCCATCCGGCGCTGTCCTGTAGGGAATCTTACTCACGACAGCGAACTTCTTGTTCAGGGCCATCTGCTCGGCCAGCACTGACTGGTTGTGGAAAAGGTGGGGCTGCATGTGGCTCCACATGTGGGGAAACCACCAGAACTCCTTCACATAGGACAGCAGCAGGTCGTCCCCAGCATCTTCGGCATCTGTACCTGCAGCCCGCACAGAAAACTCAGCCCAGCCGGGGAACCCAGCACCCCGCCTGGCCATTGCTGCCTGGGAGTCACTGCGTTCTGAAGCAGAGGGCCCAAGAGCCTGGTCGAGTCTGGGGTTCAGGTGGGAGGCGCCCTGGGCCAGTGAGTGACCTTGGCAGAGACACTGTTCTCACCAGGCCCTCACTTGGGGCACACACTCAGCTCCAGGGACTCCTCTGCTCCTCCTAAGCCTGCTGTAATCCCAGCCTAGGATCCAAACTGGGTCGCTGCCTTTTATGTGAGGTAGCAGAAGTGCCATGTGTACGTGCAGGGTGCCTAACCCTCCGTTTCACTGGTACTTCTGTAACCACCTGGCATTCGATGGGTTAGGGATATGGCAGCAATGCACACAGATGACCAGCATCACTCCTGTTTGGTTCTGGGGCTACTGCACATTGCCCCCACCCTGACTTCTGCATTTGCCCGGGCTCAGGAGAGACACCCTCCCTGTGGCCCAAGCGGAAGGGTGCATGAGGGGACGGTCACTACAGGTGACTGAAGGGCCATGGGAGGAGCTGGACAGAGCATGGCAGAAGGATAACGCGAACCCAGTGACTCAGCCTCAGCCCCACATGACCCGCAGCAAGGCTAGGAGCTGCAGTTACAGGGAGCTCCACTCTGTGCCACGTCGGTCTGTGAGGTTCTCAGGACCCAACCTTTCCTCTTATAAGCAGGTCGGTTCCCGGGTGCTAGCTGCTCTTGCTGACCACTGGCTCTGGGCAGAGGAGCCTGTCTCCCCACAGCACAGGCCGCCAGCAGCCTGCACAGCCCCCGGGACACTATGACAGCGGTGACAGTGGGAACAAGGCCACTTACCTGTGTGGAAGAATTTCCCTGAGTAGCCCAGGTTGAAGGTGAAGTTTGGGATGTGTGTGCGCAGCTCATTCTGCGTGTCAAATAGCGCCTGGGACGGGCAGGAGAGAAGGGAACCGTGAGACGGGCAGGAGCTCCCACTGTTCCCTGAAGGCCCAGGACATGCTGCAGCAGTGCAGCCAGCCCAGAGCTCACAGGAACCAGAGGACCCGGACCCGTGTGTGCTGTGTGACCTTGGCAGAGTCCTGCCTGGGTTCCATGCCTAGAACTGCCCGGAAAGGAGATGTAGAAGTTACCAAGAATGCCAAGAAGGCCAGGAGGGTGCTGTCTACACACCTGCTGGGCCTGGCCACACCTGCCGGGCCCTGCTGTGTGTCCTTGAAAGCTTTATCATTTCTCAAGGCCTCAGTTTCCTCAACTATCGAAATGAAGCAGATGGTCTCTCTGCCTTAAGGGGCTCTGGAGAGAACGCTGTAAGATACTGTATGTCAAACTGCCTGACATCTGGTGGCCACTGCACATGCCAAGGGACCCTGATTCTTCCAAGGACATGTAATGTCCAGCACCATGCTGTTCCCATGCATGGCACACCCAGCACTTTCCAGGTCCTGAAGAGTGCAGACCCTGCTTAGTTGAACGCGGAGCTGAACCCCAGGGTTTGTGGCCCCCAAGCTGCAGGAACCTGCAACCACCACCTGAAGGACGCAACGCACCTGCTGCACCCTGCCCCCCAGGCCAGGTGTGTTGGGAAGTGACCAAGGCCCAGCCACACCTGGTAAGCCTGTGTCCTCCAGGGCTGCGGCCTCAGGTGGGGCCCTTGTCTCCATGCACGAGGTCCCTGCCCTGTATGGCGGGCCTCACAAGACCCCACCTCACAGGCTGCAGTGAGGACAAGGTGGCATGAAAAGCACTGAACATGACCTGACACCCAATGGGCCTTGAAAAACCGCCTCTGTCGGTGTTGTGTCAACAGTGCTGCACACCTGCCATTGCACCAGCTACGGGGGCGGCACACATGTCCCTGACCAGGAGAGCAGTTGCCTCTGTGCCTGGGATCAACAGGGTCCTCCGACCAGAGCCGGCAGGCCAGCTAAAGTCTGCAGGAACTTTGCAAGCTGCACTTCGCCGAGTGCACAGAAGAGGGCGCCCGATGGCTTCCTCTACAGAAGCTCTAGCTTTTTTTATTTTTAATTGACTTCTTTGGTACATTTCATATATAATGATCACATTCAACACTGAGAATTTGTATCTGTCCCTGAAACATCTTGATTCTCATTTTTTCCCCATTCTTCTGCCCTCCCTTCAACTCCTTCCCCATTATATATGCTTTGTTGCCTTTTTTACTATCAAATTTTTTTCTTTCCCTTCTTTACTTTTCCCTACCCACTCTTTCCTTTTGCACATTTTCTTCCTATTTCACAATACCTATCATATATTCTGGTGCCCATTTATACCAGCTTTTCATATTAGAGAAAAGATGCGGTACTTACACATCTGTGACCTATTTCACTTATGAATATGTCCTCAAGGTACATCCATTTGAGTATAAATGACTCATATTTATCATTCTTTGTGGCTGAGTAATACTCCATTTAAATTGAAAGACTACATCTTAAAAAAATCAGCCCCCCCAATTTAAAGACCCAATTCAAAAATGGGCATCTGAAATGAACAGACCTTTTTCAGATGAGGAAGTAAGGGCAGCTAAGAAATGTATGAAGAAATGTTCAACATCGCTGGTCATTCGAAGATGCAGATGAAAACAACACTGAGATTCCATCTTACCCCAGAAAGAACGGCTGCTATCACGAAATCAACAACAAATGCTGGCGGGGCTGCGGGGAGAAAGGAAACCTTCTCTGTTGGTGAGGATGTAGAATGGTACAACCACTGTGGAGATCAGTGTGGAGCCAGGACTCAAGGTCCCATGTGACCCTGCTATTCCCCTGCTAGGTATATAAATGTAAGAATTAAAAGCATCACACCACAGCGACACATGTGCACCATGTTCATAGCAGCTCAGTGTGTGGGAGCCAAATCTTGCAAACAGCTCTAGCTTCAGAACTGGGGAAAAGAAGCTGAAGCCAGCACTCTAGGGCTCACAGGACCAAGTCAGAGACTCCTGCACAGGCAGGGAGGGGCCGGGCCCGGCAGGACAGCATGAGGCTGGGCCGTGACGGGGAATGACATTTCAGGAGCAAGCTCCAAGTGTATAGACAGATCAAAGCTTCCCTGGCCTGGCCATCTGAACAGACCCCGCATCTGCACCCTGCCAGCTGGGACCCCTCTGTGAACCCCTGGGAGGCAGGAAACAGCCAAGTCCTCACATCACTCCATCCCAAACTGAGGCTCGGCGGTAGGGAGGACTGCACAGGTCACCCTGCCTGTCTGGGTCACATGAGGACTTGTGGAGAAAGCTCCCACCCCAGGCCTGCACTGCCAGGGAGAACAGCAGCCCTCCCTTAAGCCATCTGCATGCATCAAAGAGAAGGCTCGGGCTGGTGCTAATATGTTTCTAACACTCGCTAATCTCCTGGAAGAGAGGACACCAGTCAGCAGGCAGCGGTGTCTCCAGAGAATTTAATCCCCTGTTTTGTTTTCATTGGATTTATTCTTGAGGTCGTCCTCTCTTCATGGCAACCCATGCTGACCCCCCACCCCATGAGGACACTGCCACTGTCACAAATACTTTGAATAAGTGGATGGAAACTGCATTTTAAAGATTGCTTAGTAGTCTACTTGCAGCCTCTCTTTCTTGGTGATGGTTCATCTTTACATGTGTGTAAAATCTTGTGGTTTGCAAAGAGCTTTTACATACAGCTTTGTTTGGCAAATATTTTTGTAATTCAACACATGTATTACACCATCTATAGATACGTCAGCTAAAACAGGCTCACATATGATTCAAGCTCTTACTTTTGCTCTTAAAATTCCACAGAAGCTCTGCTACATTTTTAAGAGTTAAAAATTATATCTAGATTAAAAGGGCAGTTTCCACTTTCATATTTAGGTGAGTGGAAGTCCCCCTCCATAGCTATATACTTGAACTCCATGCCCTAATTGTAGGATTCTTTGACAAAGGCTTAAATAAGCCAGGTACAGTGGCACATGCCTGCAATCCCAGCTACTAGGGAAGCTGAGGCAGGAGAAAGGGCATGAGTTCAAGGTTGTCTCTCCTTTTTTTTTTTTTTTTTGAAATAGGGTCCTGCTAAGTCTCTGAGGTCCCTGTACCAGGCTTGATCTTGAAATCCTCCTGCCTCAGCCTCTCACAGTACTGAGATTATAAGCGTTTGTCACCACACCTAGCTCCCTGACTCAAAATATTTTTTTAAAAAAAGATAAAAGGGGGCCGGAGATTTAGCTCAGTGGTTCTGGCGCCTGCCTCGCAAGCGCGAGGTCCTGAGTTCGATCCGGTAACCACATAGAATGCTAGGCGTGGCAACTCACGCCCACCAGCCATCAATACCACATACCACAGTGCCAGGCGTGGTGGCTCACGCCTGTAATCCCAGCACTGGGAAGGCAGAGACAGGAGGATTGCTGAGTTCGCGGCAGCTCGCCTGGGCTACATAGTGAGTGCAGGGCCAGCCTGAACTACAAAGCGAGACCCTGTCTCAAAAAAAAAAAGATAAAAGGCTAGAGATGTAGCTCAGTCATAATTTTCCAGCATGTGGTAGGCTTTGGGCTTGGCCTCCAGCCCTGAGCACACACAGACACCCACAGTGTAAGTGACACTTACTCCTAGTAAGACCATTTATAAGCACCAAGTGGCCATGATGGCAGGTGAGACCATGCCGTAAATAACCACACGGCTGACACAGGCAGCCAAAGAAACAGCGGGACACACCAACGCTAAGCCCTCGTGGCCTGCCTTACCTTCACGTCCTCCACCTTCATGCGTGTCCCCTCCTTGCCCACAAAGATGTCGTCAATGTCCACCAGGATATAGCGGTCCAAAGGCAGCGACAGGCGCTTCCCTGTGAGGAAAGCCACAGCATCCACGAAGACTAGCTTGTGCAGCCAGAAGTTGAGGTTGTTGCCAAAGAGCACGCGCTGGATGCCGTCGTGGAGGCCCAGGTCCTGCACCACGGTGGCGTGCAGCGCAGCATGCAGGCCGGCGTCGGCCCCCAGGTGCGGGATGGACTCAGAGGAGCATGTCTTGGCCAGCAGCACCGGCTCGTAGGTGGAGTGGTTCGACTGGAACACGGTCCAGTCCTCACCGGGCAGCACGCCCTTCTCCACCTCGCTGGGCCGTGTCACGTAGAGCAGCGGGGACTTGGGGTTGATGCTGCAGTCCTTCAGGCCCAGGTTCGAGTGCAGGAACAGCGGGAAGCCCTTGAGCTGTGCACTCAGCAGACTGTTCTCGTTGGCCTGCAGCCGGGTGGGACAGGGGAGACAGCGCTGCAGGCCATAGCTCTGAGGGCTGGTCCTCAGGAGTAGATGCCGCCACCAGCATCGGCCCTGTCACGCCTACCTCTGGGTAATGCCCCCACAACTGCGCATGCCTCCTGCCATGGCTGGCACGGTCTCCGCGCTTGACATGCAGGATGCTGTTCACCCTCCCCGGGACCCATGAGGTAGGTGCTGATTCATGCCAAGGATGGTCCAGCAGCTGAGAGCCCTTAGCAAGTTAATTTACCTCCTCAGGCTCAGCTGCTGCTACTATGAAACAGCCTGATACCACAGTGCACCTCAGGGTGGGGAAGGGCTGCAGTCTATGTGGGCACTGTGCTTGGCACAGACCTGAGAGGGAGCCCGCACTCACAACCTGCTCTGCAGATGGGCTGGGAGGGACATAAAGTGCCCTCCAGCACTTGGTGGGCATGTTCAGGCCAGGTCTGGCGTGCGTCTGCACAGCCAGCCACCTTCTCTACAGAAGAGATCCGAGCGGGGCACAGGCAGGGCACGGACCCACCTAGAGCTATTCTTCCTCCACCCCTCTCTTCGGAAGCTTGCCTGAGGCAAAGTAGGAAGGACATTGAGGAGAAAGCAGGAGGGCAGAGCAAAGCACTGCCCCTAACCCCTGAAAGCACCTCCCGCAACAGTCCAGCTCCCAGACCCCCAAATCCTTCCCCTTTTCAGGGCATCCTGGCCCGCAGCTCCTGAGGGCTACGGAAGAGCCCAGACCCCCAGCTCTGCAATCCCCTCACCATGCCACTTTACACCACGCCTCCCGTCCAGCCAGTCTCTGCCTCTAGAGCCACTGGTCCTTGTTTCTGTGCTTGTTTCACTCAGTCTTCTTGGCCAGCAACTCCTCCTGCTCATGCTTTAACACCTAGCTCGGAGGCCGTCTGTGCACCAGCAGCTGGCCAGTGGGTCTTTGTCTCCACCTGTAGCTGCACTGTTTCCACCCCTGGAGCTCAGGAGCCTGCAGCCCTAGCAGGTGGGCTTCATGTTTCATTCCTTTGGTTTGCTGGGACTTTATTAGTACTCTGGGTGTCAAGCCTTACGTATGATGACCAACTGGACTCACTTAAAGTGAAAGAGAAGCAGACAGCTGCCCAGTATCTAGCATCTGAAAGCTTTTCACCGGCTTACAACTACTATATTCACTGTGCAGGATGATACGTAAAGTGTACAGCAAAATTGTGAGAAAACAGTATCTACAGAATGCGGTGCACACTGGGGTGGGGTGAGGCCCCTCTGATCAGGAACCTCCCAGGCAGGCAAGGCAAAGAAGTACCTCTGAAACCACAGAAGCAAATATAAACTCCAGAGCTAGCTGAGGAAGCCTCAGAGAGAAGGGAGCTTTTAAACCAACAGTGAATATTCAACTAGTGGACAAGCAGAGACCAAGTTCCCAAAAGAGCAAGTGCAAAGGCCCTCAGGCAGGAGAGCACTCAGCACAGTCAGAGAACAGTAAGAAGTCAGCAGGGTGATCAAGAAAGGGGATGAGGGGCCGGAGGGCTAGCTCAGTGGTTCCAGTGCCAGCCTCGCAAGCGCAAGGTCCTGAGTTCGATCCCCGGTAACCACATATAATGCTGGGTGTAGAGACTCACGCCCACCCACAATCAACACCGTATACCACAGTGCCGGGCATGGTGGCTCACGCCTGTAATCCCAGCACTCGGGAGGCAGAGACAAGAGGATTGCTGAGTTCGCGGCGGTTTGCCTGGGCTCCATAGTGAGCTCAGGGCCAGCCTGAACTACAAAGCGAGACCCTGTCTCAAAAAAAAAAAGAAGGGATGAGGCAGAAAGACATAAGGACTCTGGAGGCTTGAGGCCAGCAGGGAGCCTTTCTAAGTCTCCCTTGCAAACCTCATAATAGAGGCAAAGTCTGCAAACCCCAGGTACACCTCCCCACACCCCGCCCACCCTCAGAGGCCACCCCGCTCCAGCACCAGGCTCCCACGGCCCAAGATGGCATCGTTAAGGGCGGCAACTGCTGGGCTGCGGGGCAAAGATACTTCAGGCCCTGCCCGACCGCCAAGGCCTGGGAAGCCACCCTGGGCCACAAGGGCAGAGGGATCCTGTTTCAAAGTCCCGGCCCTGAGCTGGCTGCCAGGTGCTGCGGCTCAGCCAGCTGCCCAGACATCGAGGAAGGGAGGTGCCAAGTTGCTGAAAGGTAGCCCAGTCGGCAAGAGCTGGAAGCACCCCGAAGGGGACAAAGAAGTCAGGTGAAGAGAGTGGAGTGAGGACCCTCGAGACAGACAGGACCTTGGGATGAGCTCTGAGCCAGGCAGTTGCATCTGGTCTCCTCTGAGCCTCAGTACCCCTGTGGCCACGCTGCTCTTCTTACACGGTCTGCCAGGGCTCGGTCAGAAGTGACAGGCCTGGCTGTCACATCCTGGCTCAGCCATGCTGCTCTGGGAAAGCCTTTGTGGGCTTCGGGTCCTCATGGGAAGAGAACGCGCCTGAGTCACAGAGTACTGTGGAAATCAGACAGTGCCATAGGGCAGGAGCCAGGTGTTGGGCAGGGGACAGCCAGGTTCCTACTGGGCTGTGTTGAGACCCAGCTGCCTGGCCTCGAAGGCTGAGGAGTGCAGTGCCAGGTGCTGGGGCTGAACAAAGGAGCCCCAGTGCCCACCGCAGGGCCTCACAGAGACCAACAGGGCACTGCCACCTCTTCTGCTGCACTTGGGGATGATAAAACCTCCTACTAGGTGGTCGTGCTGGCACACACCTGTAACAGCAGCACTCTGGAAGCTGAGGCAAGAGGATCACCACAGGTTCACTGGGCTACATTTTGAGACCAACTAAAAAAAAAAATTTGTGCCAGCTGCCACTCACACAGTGGTCCTGAGGACCAGGGAACGTGCTCAGTGCTCCTCACCTTCAGTCTGGTTTTGTCTCCAACACAGCCTGGGGAGGCAGAGCTGTAAGGGCCCCACATTACAAAGGGCTGTGCATCCTGTCCAAGGCCACCTCTGTTAAGCATCAGGGCCTGACCCGCCCTGGGAGTCCAGCTGTGTCTCTAGGGCCCCTCCATCCACAGGGCGATTCGGCAAGCTGGGCACAGCCCTGATACCCCCAACCACAAGGGGCACACGTCTCAGCAGACAAAACGAAAGCCTCTGCTCTACACCAGGCATGGGGCTGTCTGAGGCACCTGGGCAAGAAGGGCACAGAGTGGAGCTAGGTCCAAGGGTTTTACCAGCTATGCCCACTGTTTTCCCTTCAGTGTTGCCACCTTCTGCCTGGTCCCTCTGCTGTGGCCTGGGGTGCAGATTTCTACTGAGTCCATGCTGAGGCCCCTGGATGCACCACACTGCGGTTAGGACCAGGGCCTCTGCAGACAGCTGCCTGGGCTCAAGTCCTGGAGGTCACTTCTGCCTCAGTTTCCTTCTCTTTTAATCAGGGTGCTCCCGCCCACCTGGAGCCTTGCTCATTGGTGTGAAGTGAGTTAGTTCACATACAGCGTGTCGGCAACTCACAGAGCACTGAGCCAGCTCTCAATAAATGTCGGTCATTCTGACAGTTTTCAGGCCTGGAGCTCTAAACCAAACTTAATGAGGTTCACGGCAGGAAAGGGTACAGCATCCAGGAGGAAAAGAGAAAAACTAGACAATGGAAAGAGGCTGCCTTTATGCTTCTGTAAAGCCATAACCAGGCCAGTGCTCCCCAGAGGGTGCTCTGTGAAAGAGATCAAGCCAGGCAGGAGCGGCTCCTGCCGGGCACTTCACCTCAGACTTGCACAGTGCCTCTCACAGGCAGCGCCTCTGCTGCATTAGCATGTGAAGGGGAAACTATCCAGAGACCAGTGCCTCCCAGCACCGCACACAACAGGCCCTGAAGCCCTCCTAGCCCTCCCTCCTGCTGCTCACTCAGAGAAGAACCGAAGACCGTCCAGAAACCCACAGCGCCCCTTCCCCCTCCCTCAGACTGTTCCTTGCCTGCCCAACTGGCTGTGGCCCCTAGTGTCAGCCCCCAGCCCGAGGGCTGCCCTGCTCAGCTCCTCTGTACTTATCCCCACGGGGCTGCATCCTGTGTTTTCGTGTTCACTGCATTACTGCCCCACTACACACAAGTGTTGGCTCCATGAGAGCAGGGCTTTGACCATTTGGGTTCCTACCCCGAGCACAGGACCCCGGGACACTGCAAGTGCTCACTGCACGCTGGCTGAACAAGACTCAAAGCCCCAAAGCACCCTACTACAGTCCCAGCTTCCATCCTGCCTGACCGCAGCCTTGGGACTCTTCATCCTCTTTTCCTGACTCCCCACCCTAAAGACTGATTCCCTGTATACCCTTTCAGCAGGGATCCTAATCCTACTGTCTGTTCTGGAGCAGGTCCCACCTGGCACTGCGATTTCTTTCTCCTCTCTCTCCCGGTGCAAAATAGCTCTAGTTGGGAAGACTCATCAACCCCACACCCCACTGCAACCTCAGCAGAGCCAGGGCGGGGTCTGGACCACTCACATCTGGGCTCATATCTCAGCTCCCCACTTAGAAGGCTGCACAGCCTGAGATACACAATCCGATCCTCTGAGCCTTTGTACAATGGGGGCCGCCCCTCCCTGGGGAGTACTGCCATGATCAGCTTCTGCGATCCCCTTAGTGGAACATGCCTCCTGCATACCTTGAAGAAGCCGATGATGCCAACACCGTAGGCCACGCAGTACTTGTCAAGCAGCTCACGGTTCCAGGCGTCCAGGTTGACATACTTCAAGATGTTCTCGTAGATGATGAGGGCGAAGCGGCCACGGCCCTTGTCGGTGAGCGTGGGCATGTCCCCCTTGCCTGGTGCGATCTCCGTGCGGTACTTGAAGCGGCTAGACTCCAGGATGGCCACCACCTCCTGGCCCAGCTGTGAGTAGAGGCTCTCCACGAACACCAGGACCAGCGGGTCTGTGCGGGAAGGAGTGACCACCTGCACAGGCTTAAGCGGCAGGAGGCGGCTGGGGGCCACAGGCGGCGGGTCCCCACAGTCAGACTCTGGGGCGTCCACCGAGGGCTCCAGGCCCCGCTTCCAGCCATACAGGTAGTAGGCCGAGACGAAAACACTGAACAGGCAGAAAATGAACAGCAGGAAAAGGACAGCCTGTGGGGACACATGGCGACACAGTCTCCGGAGGCACACCAGGGCAGGCATCCTGGCCCCCACGACCACAGCCACCAGAGGCCTGGCCTGCCCTGGCCGACCCGAGGCCCCACAAAGGGGACTCGAGAGCTGTCCACTGACCAAGAGTTCACAGAGACTCAGGAAGCAAAGCCCTCGTGGGCAGTGGCAGTGGGGGGCCTGGGCCCCGGCCTTCCTGCCAGGGGTGCAGTCTGCAGGCTGGTCTTGCTCCTTCCTTCCTCCGCACCCCTTTATGTCACCATGGCAAACCCCACGTGGTCCTGCGCAGAGCAGAAGAGCCCCAGGATGTCAGGGCCTCCTGGGGGCGCAGGGCAGCAGGCCAGAGGACACAGGGCCAGTCCAAGGGTGCCGCATGCCACTGGCACGGAGGCTGCGGGCTGTGGGGAGAACAGTAGTGTCAGTGTGGGATCCAGGCAGCGAGAGCAGAAAGGCAGGTCCTCCGACCTCAAGGCCTCAAGTTGAGGCCACTGAGCTCTTTAATCTCTCCGGGTCTGTTTCTCACGTAGGACATGGGGCAGACAGTAAACAGTACCCATAGCACAAGAACTTAAGGATCAAGTCCGAAAGGCTAAAGCTCTCAGACCAGAACCTAACGCATAGCATCAATGATGGTGTTTATTTTCCAAAATTGTCTGAGTCCATAACTGGGCAAGAAAAATGCAGAAGCAAGGAAGGTAATTAAGACTCTAAACTGCTACAAGGCCCAGGAGCAGCAGGTGGGGTTCCAAGTCAGGGCAGCACCACAGCCTGCCCTTCCTGCCCATTTTTCTCTCTGAACGGCCCCAGCAGCCTCACACAAGAGAAAGAGAGTGAGCCTAAGGGAACTGGCACACCACCACTCGAGATGCAGCCATGCTGCCCCCCTCCACCGCCCCAAGGTGCATGTGCACAGGAAACTGGACACCTAGTGACCAAACCCCACTGGCCTCTGTCCACCTGGGCAGCCAGAACTCTGGGTTCCAGCTTCCTCCAGCAGCCTGAACCCCATGGCCTAACCACACCCCTACACTACCTTGGTGGAAAAGTAACTGGGACCCAAACAGACTGACAAAGGGCCTGATTCTCCAGCAGGAACCCTGAATATATCAGACAGGAGTCAAAGCCAGAGAGAGATTTCCCAGCAATCCAATGGGCAGTGTTCTATGGGCCACAGCCGCTGTGAGCCAGCAGGAGAGCCCCACAGCAGGACGGGGTGCCACAGCATGCACGGCATTCAGCTCAGAGGTGATGCCCAGGGCTGTTTGAGAGCATGCTAGATGCCCGACAGGGCACTTCTAGGACTTTTTACTGGAAGTAGCCATTGCAGAAATGTGTAAAGATACCCCCCACAGGAACATGAATCCCACTGCAGGTAAAGTAACAAATGCCCAAGAATGGGCAATGTCTTTAGAAAGTGTAACATAAGTCTATGATGCCATCCTGGGTAGCTGGGTAGCCAGAGTTATGTAGCAAAAGACATTTACTGACATTCACCACATTGCTGAAGGGGACAACATTTACAAAACAGTTGCACGTACGGTCCTATTTTTGTAAATATTTTTATACACAGTCTAAAAACTGGTACTAAATATGAAAAAATAAAAACCTTTAACAGTGATCCTTGCTGGGTGATTCTCACTGTCTGTTTTTTATTTAAGGAATGAAGAAAGGTGCTGGGCAGTGGTTTGTTTCACTGCGCCATGAGACCACGGCAAGCCAAGCACACCATACGCTGCTTCAGGCTTCCAGCTTGTCACAGGGCCTGGCCAGAGGCAGAGAGAACGGCACATGCCATGGCCAATAAGGAGATAAGGCAGTGAGCAGTGCTTGCCAGGGGCTCCCTGCATTGGGGCTGAGAGAGAGGCAAAGGAAGGGCAGGAGCCCTGACAGAGAGCTCCTGTTCATGCCCAGTACACACACAGAGTTTGGTCCATCGCTGGCCCTGTCCACCACATAACAGCCTTTCAGTGCGGAAATGATGCAATCCAGACAGCCCCGGCATGCGAGGGTCAGAGACCCCTGTGGGAGTCTGACGTTTCCAGATAACAGAAAATATGCACAGTAGACAGGCACATGGCTGGAGAGGCTGGGGCTGAAGGAGGAACAGGCAGAGCCCATAGGCTGCCCTCAAATGGTGGATGTGTCATCACACACTTGTCCATACCAGTGAACACGTACTCCAGAGTGTTCCCAACTGCAAACTGTGGGCTCTGCCTGATCACGATACATCTACCCCGCTTCAGCGAGGGTGGGGATGCTAGAGTGGTTCACATATATAATGTGGGAAATTTTTGTTTTCCTTTCAGTTTTTTTTGCTTGTTTTTTTGTCTTTTGAGAAAAGGTCTCACTTTGTAGTTCAGGCTGGCCCTGAGCTCACTATGGAGCCCAGGCAAGCCTCGAATTCACGGCAATCCTCCTGCCTCTGCCTCCCAAGTGCTGGAATAACAGGCGTGAGTCACCACACCCAGCACTGTGGTATGGGGTACTGATTACTGATGGGCATGAATCACAATGCCCAGCATTGTTGTTATGGGGTTACCAGGGATCTAACTCAGGACCTTATGCTTGTAAGACAGGCGTCAGAACTACTAAGCTAAACCTCCAACCCTTTCCTTTCAGTTTTGCTTTGACTCTAAAACTGCTCTAAAAAATTAATTCAAATATGTACATAGGTTCATATAAACACACACATGCCCTATGTACACATACACAGGGACACGTAACCATGTCGAGGAATCCAAATCCTGTCCCCCAGGCCTAGGCACGACAGGCAGGACCAGAAGTCCTACAGCAGTGACAGTGAACCTTTTACAGACCTAGCGCCCAAACTGCACCCAAACCCACTTGTTTATCACAAAGTGCCAGCACTGCATAAAACCTGAATACTGAGGTTTTAGTTTAGAAAAAAACAACTCGTCATTAATATCTTCTGTCTTAAAAACACAGTAATATCTGTACCACAAACTTGCCACCACCATCCTAGAGTAATGGAGCCTCACATTACACACGCAGACTGGAGTCCAGTGGGCTCCATTTAAATCTAAGCTCTACCACCCAGCAACTCTGAGATCTTGGGGAAGTCCCTTAACTTCTCGGTGCCTGGTGTTCCACTTTGTAAAACAGGACAACTTTACATACTTCCCGAGGTTGTGAAAAGTGAATGGACTGCTGTCTAAAACCCGCCACTCTCCCGGCATGCACACTGAGGAGCCGTCTGCTGGTGTTTCTCTAATGTACTGACACCAACCCTTTTCCAAACAGGCAGACACTCCTCTCCAGCGCTCTCTGGACTGATCTCCCTTCCCTGGCTCAGGCTCCTTGCAGCCCAGATTCACAGCAGTGGGGAGGGAGCCAAGGCTGGGGCAGCATGAGGCCACCACACGTCTAGGCCTTCCCTAGGGGCCTGGGATGAGGCCTCAGCAAAACCCCCGCCAGAGAGACGGTGAGAAAGCTGAACAGCCTGGGTGGGGAGAGCCACTGCTCTGTAAACAAAGCGCTGACCATCCAGCTTGCTGGCCAGGGGGCCTCTGTATCTTCCCTGCCACCCACTGCCAGCCACTCCAGCCTTTCTACCCGCCTGCATGCCAGAGTTCCTGAGGCTCAAGCAATAAAGGACTGGGGGCATCTAAGCCCTCTAGAGCCACCTAGGACTGCTGGAGCTGGGGCCCAGGGGCCCCTTACTTCCCCAGCCAGTGCTGACATAATCAGCAGCCCTTTTCCATAATGCAAAGCCTCGCCCAGCCAGTCACCATCATGGTTAAGCATCTAGGCTGTGGCTGGTGGAGTCCCCTTGCCAAGAAAGCCTCCCCCAGACCCTCGGGACACTTACTCATCCTCCCGTTCCAGATCTATGTCCTCACCCCTCGGAAGTCACATCCAGCCAACACCCCTCCTGCCCCAAGGCCCAGTCCTTGGGCTCCCACCCACCCCACTCAGGGCAGAGGCTGGGAATTAGGTGCTTGGGCAGACGTGTACTTTGGCTTGCACGGGTCTCATCCCTACGCTGGGGTTGGATACCAATGTTTTAAAACCAGATTTCGGGCCAGAGGGTTAGCTCAGTGGTTCCAGCGCCTGCCTCACAAGAGCAAGGTCCTGAGTTTGATCTCCGGTAACCACATACAATGCTGGGTGTGGTGACTCACGCCCACCAGCAATCAATACCACATACCACAGTGCCAGGTGTGGTGGCTCACACCTGTCATCCCAACACTCAGGAGGCAGAGACAGGAGGATTGCTGAGTTCGAAGCTTGCCTAGGCTGCATAGTGATCTCAGAGCCAGCCTGAACTACAAAGTGAGAACCTGTCTCAAAAAAAAAAAAAAAAAAAAAAAAAACCAGGCGATTTCCCATGAAAGCAGCACTTCTATCTTCTCTTCAGAAAGGGCACACTGTAGGCACACCAGGCTCACATTCCTGCCAGACCCATCAGTGCAGGGCTTGGCCTCAGACTATCCACCAGACAGTCACTGCCTCCCTCACCGAGCTTCCTGCCCAGTGCCCAGCACACCTGAACCACAGCCTCCGCACAGCTGCCTCCCAAGGCCTGAAAACCCTCCTGCAGGACGGAGCCTTATGAGTGCCACGCTGCATGGACAGACAGGCGCAGGTTGAGCCCTGGTGCCCCAGGGGCAGTGACAGAGTCTGGGTTATGGTGGGAGCTCTCAGTTCAGTGTCCCAAGGGCCAGGTTCTCACGGAGGTCCTCGGACGCAATGGCTGAGAGCTATCAGCATTCCCAACTTTTCAATAAGAAGAAGGCCACAAGTATCCCCTTCTGTGTGTGTGTGTGCGTGTGTGTGTGTGCGCGCGCACACGCGCTCGCATGCATGAACGTGGGTGTATAAGTGGGAATTAAACCCAGAACCTTCATACTAACTACATCTCAATACTTTTTATTTTTTATTTGGGGACAGGTCTGCCCAGGCAGGGTTCAAACTTTCAGTTCTCCTGCCACAGTTTCCCAGAGTGCTGGGATAGCAGGCGTGTATCTCCAGGCCTAACTCTTTGATTTGTTTCTTGAGACAAAATCTCACAAGGCAGTTCAGGCCAGCCTTGAACTTATTATGTGGCCCAGGCTGCCTTCAAGATCCTCCTTCCTTGGCCTCCCAAGTGCTAGGATTACAGGTGTGAGCCACCACACCAGGCAGGAAACCACCAAATACTGATTCAAGTAAGTTTGAGTATGTTCTTTCCTTCCTCCATGAAACCCCGGAGCTTCTACTTAGTAACAACAAAAATAGCATTATTATCATCATAGGGCTGGGGATTTAGCTCAGTGGTTCCAGCGTCTGCCTCACAAGCACAAAGTCCCCAGTTTGATCCCCGTACCACATATCACAGTGCTGGGCGTGGTGACTTGTGCCTGTAATCCCAACACTCAGGAGGCAGAGGCAGGAGGATTGCTGTGAGTTTGAGGTTTACCTGGGCTACATAGTGAGTTCAGGGCTAACCTGAACTACAAAGCAAGACCCTGTCTCAGAAAGTAATAATAATAGTTATCATCATATACTGAGACCATACCTTGAGTATTCACTATAAGCTTGACACGGTGCTAAGTACCTCGCATGCCTGATCTTGTTTAATCCTTACAACTATTGCTGTCATTATCCACATTTAAAGATGAGGAAAATAAGACTCAGAGAGGTTAAATCATTTATCCAAATTCACACAGCTTCAGTGGGACAGCTGAAATCTGAACACAGACCTCCCAAGAAGGAGTGCTCCAGGCCCGCAAGGGACCCCTGGCTGGGGCACATGAAGTAGGCCTCAGCCACCAAGACCTCCAGTCCTCAGCCAGTCTCCTGCCTTGTTCTCCGCCCCAGCCCCAGCTTTCCCTGCCAGTGCGCTGGAGGTAATGAATGAGATGCTCTGGTTGTCATGGAGACACCATGGCAACCCTGTACTTTCGGGAAATGCCAGAGTAACCGTGGCCACTGCTGTAGAGTTGAAAGTCACTCCCTACCCCACCTCTCTACCCAAAAGTGCTCTGCTCCCTACAATTCTCTCAGGACCCGGAACAGAAAGGAAGCCTTCTTATAGAGCACTGTCCAGAGACAGATAGGAAGGGTCTAGGTTGGCCCTGGGCAGATAGGTGGGCTCCAGGAATGAGACCAGGAGCTCCCTGAAGCCAGCACAGACAGCGCTAGCTGTACCTGACAGTGAAGTGCACCCAGTCACCATTTACATGTACTCACACCTACTGTGTGTGCTTATCCCATTTACCAACAACCCAAGAACAGCGGTCTAGCGGCTGCTGGTGGCCCAATGAGGGCCCAGGCTAGAGGAGCCCCCTTAGGCTTGAACCTTGGCTCCATTACTTATTGACCTTGTGACCTTCACGCACATCTCTCAACTATAAGCCTCAGTTTTACCACCTGGTTTATACTATCTGGACAGGTTCCTGCCAAGACCAAAAGATGACATAGGCTAATAAAATGATCGTCCATTTAACAGATCTGAAAACTCAGGCTCAGGAAAGTACTGGCCCTAAGGCCATATATCAAATTCTCAGTGGATCCACGAAGAGGACAGGAGGTTGGGCCCAAGCCAGCAGGGGTGAAGACAAGGATGCGCTCCAGGAAAAGAGTCTGCATCACCCTGGGAGCTGGGAACAAACAGTTGATTGACTCCTGTCCCCAGTCTGTATCTGTCAAGCCCAGCCCGGTACTGAGCACAGCACTAGGAATTGAAAATGCAGTGGTGACTCAGACCCTCAAATGAAGCAGGGTTCTGAAGCCCTTGGGGCAGCCAGGTTTATGTCCACAGGGGTCTGTGTCTTCACCCAGCCAAGTTATTCCTGACAAGGCCCCAGGCAGCCACAGCCTCGCATGGGTGCGGGGCAAACCCACACCCCACCGGCAGTGTCACGATCCGAGCAGTCCCCGCTGGCTTCCCAGGCCTGGGTTGGGCAGGAGAGGGCTAGAGGCCAGTGAAGCACATCAATGGGTAGCGGGGCCTGCTTGGGCAGGGCACTAAGGAGATGGGAGGCAGCAGTGACAGCAAGCTGGGCACCCACAGTCCCACAGGCGCCGGGGTCCCACAGCTGCCCCCTCCACCCCGCCCACCGCCAGCCACCCTGCCCACACTCCCACCCACCACATCCGGCAAGCAAACAAAACCCTCCACATTTGCTTTCCAGCTGTGCAGGAGTTTCTTCTCACAAGTACACCCCTGCAAGGCTGAGAAGGAGCAGAAGTAAACTCCTCCTGCGCTGGTGTTCACCAGGGGCCCCACCAACCCGCAGTGCTGCTGGGCCTGGGGCCCAGCTGCCACCTGTCGGTCAGACTGTCCCAGTCTGGCTGGAAAGCACAGCATGTCCATTCTGCAGCGAGCACTTGGGGACACTGAGGCCTGGAGAGAAAGGGGCAGGAACCCTTGGCCCCAGGCTCCCAGGGTCAAGAACCCCCTGGCCCTGCTCAGGTTCTTGCGTGGCCAGCCCAGGCAGGAGGGCCTTTCCGCGGTGGAGTTGAACAGTCCCCAGAAGGTGTGCCTTTCTGTCACCACACCAGGCCCAGTGACAGCCATCTCTGGGGAACGCTGCCCTCCTACTCTGTGGCCAGCTCCCAAGGCTGAGCGGCCTCCTACTCATGGGACCCAGGCCGATTACCTATCCCTTCCTGAGTCCCCAACAGGGAACCTCCTCGCTAAAAGCAGTCACAAGAGTAATGTTCACTTCTTAGACTCCTTGTTGCTGTTACGTTTCACCCCTCAGGAGCATCATGGCAGAACAGAGGGGCCATGAGGCCCTCAGGGTGGGTACCAGGGAAATGGGCAGAGGGCTCACTGGAAACAGTCCACACTGCAAGGGTCCTGCACACGCTGTTCCCTGTGCCCTTTCGTGTGTATTTTCACATCAGCACTAGCGGCTAACGGTACTCCCAGGAGCAGCCCCACAAACGGTCCAACAAGCAACAGGCACGAAACCCAGCTTCACTCCTGGTTTCAACTTGAAAATTTTTCCTGGGCACCCTAGCACAAAGGGGAGGCACAAAAGAGTCAGGAACTCAGAAGCCACTGGTCTTTCTCTCTCCACAGTCTGCCCAGTGCTCACCTTTGTACCAAGTCTACAGAAGGCTGACCAGGCAAATGTCCTGCAGCCGGGGGCAGGGCTGCAGGGGAAGCAGACAGCAGGGCCAGCTGCCCTCTGGCCCTCCGCGGGTGCTGGCTCAGAGTAAAGCCAACAGGGAGGCCGTTCACTTGAAGCTTCTCTAAGTAGGGCCCTAAATCTCCCAAGGACAGTCAAATACGAGGTTCTGACCATACACACTTAGCAGTACCACAGGCTTCCAGGTTACAGCAGCAGCCAATATGGCTGAGCACCTGTTAAGCCCAGAGCTGTGCTCAGAGCTTCCCTGCTGTACCTCCATCAACCCTCACACTGCAGGTGCCGGCACTGCACTGTGGGACATGAGCTGTCCCTTCAGTCAGGGATCCAGAGAGGGCAAGTCACTGACTCAGTCACGCTGGGTGGGAGAGGAACTGGAGCGGCCCCTCCCAGCCCACCACCAGTCCCTTTTCTAACACCATAGGGTCGTGGTGCCCAGCACCCCACACCACACCTCAGCCCCATAGTGCAGCTCTGCAGGCAGACCCAGCTCCTCTCACCGTGGTGCACTTTGCACCAGCACAGCTTCCACAGGCCTAGTGGCACATCTCCTCCAGGGTGCAGGACCTCAGCCTGAGGCTCCCCATCTGACCCACCCCAGGGCTTCACATATGAAGGGCAGCCTTGGTGTCCAAGTCAGGGCTCGTACTGAGGAACAGGGGAGTGGCAAGAGGTCAGAAGCGGCAATCTCCGCCGGCAAGAGAACTCACGTGCCCAGCTCCAGGCTGCCAGGCATCCCAGAGATTCTGAGAAGCAGCCCCGGGTCTGAGCACTCCCTCCCAGGGAGTAGGCTCCTGGCCAGAGTGCAGACAAGGAAGACATGTCTCAGAGCCGCCAACGCTTGCTGGATGTGCCTTCTCTGAGCCTGTCTCCTGAGCTGCATAAGATGTGTGGCCACAGCAGCAGGCTGACCTTCTGGGGGTTCTAGAGCCTTCTGAGACTCTGTCCCTAGACATATAGCTTCACACCAGCCCCTACTGAACCACTCCAGCAGGGCCTCATCTTTGACAAGCCCCAGACAGGACTGAAGCTGCCAATGTTACATCCGAGCACCCTGGGGCTCCCCATTCCACCTGCCTTAGCATCCAAAAGTCAGTCTTCCCCCCAGCCCTGTGAGACTCGGGCAGAGCTGTGGATGGGGCTAGGGGTCCATAGCCTGGGTCACCTCCTGGAGCAGTGCCAGAAGCTGGGACACAGGAGGAACCTGCTCCAGCCCTGACTACAGCGGGCGCCTGGTGCTGAGCTTTGGGCTGCACCCACAGGTCCTCCCGCCTGGCACCAGCAAACAGACACAGCTAGGACAGCTGGACAGGGCAGAGGACCCGGGACGGGGTCGTGGTGCAGGGAAGCCAGGCAGCCTAGGGAAGCCCTGGAGAGAATGATGAGACCCACCGGAGTCAGGAGTGCCAGCGTCTGTGGTTTCTCAGCGGCTCCACACTCCTCACTCCACGGGCAGCACCTAATCCTAGACCCAGGACTAATGGCATTACTGTCAACCCAGTCCCCTCCCAGGAGGGAGGGAGGAAGGTGGCCCTAGGGCACCATCAGCCACCAACCGCATTCCTGGAAACCTCCACCACCTTCACCACCTCCCTTGCCAGGGCCACCAGTCCCTACCTCTGGGTGCAGAGAGCAATCCCTCCCCAAGTCTGCCCCAGGCGTGGGGCCCGGCAACAGGCTGGCTCCACCTGGAGGTGCCATCCATGGGCAAAGAGAAAGTACATCCCCAACCCTCGTGCCAGTGGGTGCTCTGGTCCCTTGAAAGAAGGATGGCAGCCAGAAGGAGCCCTCACTGGGGAAAAGGGACAAGAGGCCTCCAGCTCTGCCTCACTTCCCATGGGACCCTGGACAAGGCCTCCACTTCCCCACCTGTGCCACGAGGGAGAAAATATATCCCCTCAAGATCCAGCTGGCGATCAAAGGGTCTGCGACAGTGGCTTTGGCCCCAACCCAGTCAGCGGCCAGGCCCTTCCCATTGTCCCCCTCTGCAGAGGAGGAAGGAAGGTGCCTGGCAGAAGAGCAGAGAGCTTTAGAGACTGTGCCAGTGTCAAAATGCTAGAGCTGAAAAATGCTTTGCAAAGCTGGGTCCAGAGAGGCGGACAGGCAACTCAGCCCTGGTCACAGTGTGCTGGAAAAGTTCAGGACAGCCTAGGGCAGCCAGGAGGCTCAGAAAGGGTGCGCCTCCTAGAGGAGGCCAGAGGTAAACACAAGGCTCTCTGCCAATTGCAGAAGCTCAGGCCCCAAGAGGATGCTAGAAAAAAAAATGTGCTTGATGCCTGGGGATGTGAGATGGAGGCTGGGCCAAGCTTCTAGCTTCTGCTCACACCATGAGGGTGGCCTGAGGTCCAGCCAGCCACAGAAAACTCCTCGGGGACCCTGTCCAGGGATTAGCAGCTTTGGTCACTCTTGAGGACCAGAAGAATCTCACAAGCTGGCTCTGGAAGATGTCACGCCCTGAGAGACTGAAGAGCCTCCAGCCGCAGGGAATGGAGGGAAGGCTGGGATGGCACAGGGCCTGGAGGCACCCCAAGCTGTGGAAATCCCCTAAGTGTCCAGAGGCCTGGTGGACACAACATGGGGCTTGCTGAGGCCAAGCAGGAGGCACCAGGGCCCACATAAAAGTAGCCTGTCCTCCAGGCCTGCTGGGGCTTGTCACCTGACAGAAGCCTCGGCCCACACGCCTTACAGCTCGGGTGTGAAGGGCTGGGCACACTTCCAGCAGGCCCAGCTGCAGGCAGGACATCGTGTGCTGCTGGTGGGTGGGGGGCCCAGCTTTGTCTAGAGCTTGGACACAGCAAGAAGCACCAGGTAACCTCAAACCCCAGGCCCCTGATGAAGGAGACCAGGGCTGCAGTGAGACTCTGGAAGGTGCCTCCAGATGCTGGTTCAGTCTTCAACTGTTCACTTCTGGACCATGGCTAGACTGTCATTGCCTCAACTGCAGTGCAGCCTGGATGGACCTGCTATGACCCAGGCAGTACTGCTCCTTTCTGGGCCCAGTTTCTAGTCACACACTGAGCAGAACTGCTCTAGACAACTGCATGGGCCTCAGATCCCAGAGCTAGGAGATTCTGCAAGAGCATAGTGAGCCAGGCAAGTCGCCAGACCTAGGCACAAACACCCCACTCCACATAACCCACCATTCACCCCCCCCTGCAGCGCGAAGCACTGTGTGCAGCCAGTCTGTGCAGCAGGTGCTGGGCCCTTTGCTAACCTCATGGCCTCCACATCAGTGAATGTGGAAACTGTGGTTCATGCGGGTTAAGCAACTTGTTCATCCTCCCACCTGGGAAATACTCAGCTGAGATTCAATCCAGCAACATCCAGCTCTTAATCCCCATGTTCTGTGGCATCAGGCTGCTGAGAACCTAAAACTCACCAGGCCCAGAAATGCCAGGGGTCTTTGCACCTCCCACATTGCCTAGCACGCAAAGCTGGGGCTAAGGCACAGGGCGGCAGGGAGCAGACGAGGATGGAAAGCCTGTGTGGGCACAAAGCATTCTGCACTGACCAGCCCGCAGCCAGCCAGTTGTCCACACGCAGTTACAGAGCCTCATCACCACTGGCATGCTACAGCCACCACCTGCCATTTTTAAATCTCTACACACACAAAGCTCTCACAGGCATTGCTTTGGAGGCACGTAAGCTTTATAAAGCACGGGTGGGATTTCTTTCACCATTCCTGAAAGAGGAAAGTAGGGTTCCCAGAGAATGAATGACTCCCCAGAAGGCACAGAGAAGTGGTATTTGAATAAACCTGGAGCCCACCTCCTCCGCCACCCTCCACGGGCCTCCCTCCAGTCCTAACAGGCCTCTGTGGCAATGGAGTGTCGATGCAACAACCCCTTGCAAGCTTACACTGTGCCAACACTTCACATGTCTTCCAGCCAGCCGTCCCCACACCCCCGTTAATGAGCGGGACCGCTGCTTTCACAGCACAGAGGGGTGCCGGAGCTGAGGAGGCAAGCCGTCACACCCAGGGTCAGCAGCCTAGCAAGGGGCACAGCCGGCATTCGCATCACATACATGGGCCCCAGAGCCCACAGCCTACACATCTGCACTGCACAGCCGTCTGGGGCTCTATCCCAAGCAGTCACTGGAAGGGCACAGGAGGCTGGGCACATCAGTGTGTGTGTGCCTGGCAGGGCATGGCAAGATTACGATAATAGGCGGGCAAACAAAGCTCTTGGGAGCTTGAGAGAGGGAGGCTGGTATAAGTGTCAGTCTGGGCAGTGGGCCAGGAGTCTGAGCACAGGACATGGGAACAGAAGGTGACAGATAGGAGGGGAGGCCTTGTGAGACCTTGGTCAAGTGCCTGCTCTCTCTGGGCCTCCATTTACCCAGCTGAGGGCAGTCCCAGGAACATCTCCAGGGCCCCCGCCACCCTGCGAGACCCTTGGACTCTGGGAAAACAAGCACTGCCCAGTGATGTCCTGGCTACAACCCCCTGGGACTCTGAAACGTCCTTGGCATCCTGGCAAAGGGCAGCTGCTGGAAAAGAGGCTTGCAGAAGCGAAGGGCTCAGCTGGATGCCTGGGCACCAGTGAAGTGCGGGTCCTTAGGGGGCCACATTCCATCCACTGTAGGCCTCTCAGAGGCGCCACTGCAGCAGGCACCACCCAGCCGGGACCCCGACCAGGAGCCAGGCCACACCCAAGTGCCCGTGGAGTGCCCTCCAGGCCCTGCCCTGCCCCACAACTCCTACTACTCTTTTCTGTGTTTTTACTAGGGCCTCCCTACATTGCCCAGACTGGCCTTTAACTCTTCCACTCAAGATCCCTTCCCACCTCACCTCTGGGGTAACTGGGGCTCCTAGCAGGACCCCATTTGTTACTTCAGTCCACTCTTCAAAACCTCTCTCACATTTCCACAGAGCTGACCACTAGGATGACCACATGGACTCCTAGAGGGGACTGTAAAGAAAACAACAACAACCGGGTCGGAGATTTAGCTCAGTGGTTCACAGTGCAAGGTCCTGAGTTCGATCCCCAGTAACCACATACAATGCTGTCACGCCCACCAGCAATGAATACCACATACCATGTGCCGGGCGTGGTGGCTCACGCCTGTAATCCCAGCACTCAGGAGGCAAAGACAAGAGCATTGCTGAGTTCAAGGCTTGCCTGGGCTACATAGTGAGCTGTGGGCCAGCCTGAATTACAAAGCAAGACCCTGTCTCCAAAACAAAAAAAAAAAAAAAAGAAAGAAAGAAAACGACAACCTCCATCCCCAGGGACCTGTGTGAGATGGAGGCTCCTGTTCCCAGCCCTTGGCTTGGGAGGAGCAGGGGTCCTCAGGGCCAGCCCCAAGGAGGGGAGGCGGGGGTGTCCCAAGAGGACCCAGCCTCTGTACTCAAGGCTGCCCCACCAGCTGCCCACCTGCCAGCCAGACGCTCCTGCTCTGGCTCCCACCAGCCATTGTGCTGAACCCTTGGCAGATGACCACACAGGCCATGGTACGAGCTGTGTGGTACATACCAGGGCCTTTGCTAGTGCTTTTTTTTTGAGACAGGGTCTCGCTGTGTAGCTCAGGCTGGCCCTGAGCTCACTATATAGCCCAGGCAAGCCTTGAACTCAGCAATCCTCCTGCCTCTGCCTCCCAAGTGCTGGGATAACAGGAGTGAGTCACCACACCCAGCACTGTGATATGTGGTACTGATTGCTGGGGTGTAAGTCACCACATCCGGTATTGTTATATGTGGTTACCAGGGATCGAACCAGGGATCTCGTGCTTGCTAGGCAGGCGCTAGAACCACTGTTCAGTGCTTTCTGAACGCAGTAGTGCCTCCAGGCTCATGGTTAATTGGTTCCAGGAGTCATGGTGAGGACAGAAAGTAACAAGTACCGAAGTGCTTTGTCTGGAAAGGGCAGCAAGTTGCGAGGCAATTGAGAGCAACAAGTTCCAGCTTGCAGGTCAAGGACTAAACAAATGACAAGTACCCAAAAGAAATTTTCATGTCAAAAAGCATCAAGTACCAAATTTAACAAGTTTCAAAAGAGCCCCATAGGAGAGATAGGACCATATTTCTCATTTAACCCTCCCAGCAGGCTGGGAAGCAGTCCAAGGAGTGGCCCTTTTATACAGAAAGGGAAATCCAGGCTCCAGGAGGCTGTGTCACTTCCCCCAGCTGCCCAGCAGAGTGGCAGAGGAAGGATTCACACTTGGGGCCGCCGACCAAGTATAATTCTTAACCACTCACTGTGCTGCACTGTCTCCAGAGCTCCATGGGCAGCGGACACTGACAGGGGACCCCGGCCCAGCACAGCGAGAAGCCTGAGCCCTCGTCTTCCAGCTGCCCAAATCCACCCTTGGGGTGCACCAGGCAGACACGCTGAGAACCCACCAGGATGAGTCCCCAGGTCTGCTTCTTCCTCCTTCCAGAAAGACGGGAGGAGTAGCAGGAAGAAGAAACCTGAAGGGGCCAAGAAGCGTTTTTCCTCCCAATTAGGCCTGGGTCTGAGGCAAGTCAAACAGGGCCTGAACCCAGAGCCTGATCCCAGGGGCCACTGCCCCACCCCGGCCCACACTACCCTGTGCCCCTGTCCTCACCGCTGCCCTCTGATCTAGTGACCACGGCACCTTGGGCAGCCATCCTGTGCCCCCACCTGCAGTCTCTTCTCTGTGGACTGCACCAAGGCACGCAGGGCACCTCCCGAGCCCCACTGCCCTGCACTCAGACACCCAGCAACGTCCTCCGCCCTTCTCCCCACACGCGTGTGCACTCTGTGGGCACCCACCCTGCCACCCTTACACCCTCGAGGGCTCCTCCCCAGGTCCCGGGTCCCAGCCATGCCCACCCAACAGCCACGCCCTCAGGTCCCACTTTCCATCCCACCAGCTCTGTTTCTCTCTGAGCGCGTCTTGTGTCTGGCCCACACATACAGCGGGTTTGCCAACTCTATCCCACCACGAACATGGCACCCCTTGTCCACAGCAGGGACAGTGCCTGTTCTGTTCCCTAGAAAAAAACCTGAACAAAAGAGATGCTCAATAAAAGTACCTCCCTGGTTCAGGTGCAGCACTTGGACTCTGAAGCCCCCTGAAGAGACCAGTCACCGGGAGGCTGATACCACATCAGTCATACAGTCCATCTGTGGCTAGATCCCCAGTACTTTCTGAGACAATCAGCTGCTGAGACCGATGGGCAAGACTTTCTATCCGGGCTGGTCGCTTCTCCACCCTTGAGCACCGAGTGGGAACTTCCAGGTCCCAACACTGGGCTGCCAGAAGGAACATGGACTGGGCTTCCACATACCCCACAGGGTGCCCCACGTCTCAGCAAGTGGAGGGAAGAAGGGGTGCAGCAACCTTCTCCCGTTGTCATCAGGGGCTGACAGAAGGAAGCTTTGTTCTCACAAGAAAGAGTGTGAAGCCAGTGCCAGGCGGAAGTGGGCACAGAGACAGCTGGTCCGGCAGAAACAGTTCAAGGAAAAACAAAACAATGCGACACAGGATGGTGGAGGGGTCACTTGCACACCCAACTGGTTTCATGCCTCCAGGGTAGCTGTGACCACACTTCATTTTCCAGGCCCTGGCCCCTCCACTTCAGAAACAATTGGATGATTGTCCTGGCAGGGTGACCTGCTTCCAACCCTGCAGAGGGAGATGGGGACACAGAAGCGCGGTCCTGCCTAGAGTCAAAGGCTCGAGCCCAGCTTTCCACATCTCGCGCACCACATGGGAAGGGCTCCTCTCACTGTGCACCTCAGTGACTTAGCTACAAACAGCTTCTCCAGCTCAGACCTGACCTAGCAACCTGTGTGCCGTGGACCGCAGAGCCCTGGGCTGTCCCTCCAGCACCTACCACCGGGGGCTCCCAACCTGGTGTACCCAGCCAACGTCCCAGCCTTCTCCTCCGGGGCACAGCTAGCTCTCCTAAGCTGCTTCCAATAGCACCTGTGGCCACCCTTCCAGGCATTCCCTGATGACCACCATGGTAGCCCCTCTGGTGGCTCCCAGCATGCTCAAGCACCAGGCCAGGAGCAGCCCAGTGTGTCACTACAGAGGGCAGGAGCTAGGAAGACAGCAAGCGCATGCTGTCAGCCACAACTATCCATTCCTGGGCTCTGGGCACTAAGACATGGTTCAAGGTGTGATTTAAAGGCCCAGCCTGGAACCTTCTGGATCTCACTGTGCCCCACACGAAGGACAGAACAGGGCACAATGCATAAGAGGCACAGAGATCAACACACATTTCTTTTTTTTCCTTTTTTTTTTTTTTTTGAGGTACTGAGGATCAAACTCGGGTCTAACTGCTTCCAAGGCAGGCACGGTACCACTTGAGCTAATGCCCTGGCTCCTCAACACGCATTTCTTGCAAGCTTTCCTGGTTCTCCTTGTACTCAGAACAATCACAGCCCAGGAGGAGACATCTTAGCTGGCCTTGAGGCACAGTTAGGATTTCAATTAAGAGTCCAATAAGCTTTGAATGGACAGATGCTGGACAGAGAAGCAGAGAGAGGAGGGAACAGCTCTGGGAGGAACATGGAGCAGACAGGAAGAGCAGCCCGGGACCCACCTGCACAGATGCATGGCCCCCTTCACCCTGCCCTCTGCCCAGGGCACACAGGTCCACACCTGGTGTCCTGCCTCTCCCGAGCCCCAGGGAACACGGAGCACAGAGCACAAGCTGTGCATCTGCTGCAGGTGAAAGGCGTGGGGTGCAGGGCCGCGGGGTGCGGCAATGCCCTCGTGAGCTCTTATCTGCACCCTAAGCAGCCAGAGCTTATCTAGGGAGAATTTGAGGGCCACAGAGCAGGCTCATCCACAGGCCTCTACTACACACCGCCTTCGCCACCGCCACACCTTCCTTCCCACAGGAAGCAATGGTTATGCTCCTGCTGTGTACACAGTGAGCTCCACCCCCAACCCCCTCCAAGAGCCACAGGAGGAGGACAAGGTAGCACAGCAGCACTTGGGAGAGCAGTGCACGCCTCAAACACAGGCCTCTGAGGGCCTGTGAGACAGAGCAAGTACCCGGCAGCTAGGTTCCTCTGGGAACAGCAGGGAGCAGCGCACAGGCCTCATCCCCAGCACCCGCCATGGGGAGAACACAGTCTTTGGGGTTTCAATCTTCCTGTTGTTGTTTTTGTTTGTTTGTTTGTTTTTTGAGACAGATTCTCGCTTTGTAGTTCAGGCTGGCCCTGAGCTCACTATGTAGCCCAGGCAAGCCTCGAACTCAGCAATCCTTCCTCCTCTGCCTCCCAAGTGCTGGGATTACAGGCATGAGCCACCACACCTGGTACATCTCCTGTTTTTAAAGTAAAGTTAGATGTCTGGATTTGTTTTTTTTTTTTTTTTTGAGACAGGGTCTCACTTTGTAGTTCAGGCTGGCCCTGAGCTCACTATGTAGCCCAGGCAAGCCTCGAATTCAGCAATCCTCCTGTCTCTGCCTCCCGACTGCTGGGATTACAGGCGTGAGCCACCACGCCCGGCACTGTAGTATGTGGTATTGATTGCTGGTGGGCGTGAGTCATCACACCCAGCATTGTATGTGGTTACTGGGATTGAACTCAGGACCTTGCGCTTGCGAGGCAGGCGCCAGAACCACTGAGCTAAATCTCCGGCCCAGATGTCTGGATTTTTATGTAAAATCTCCTGTTGGCAGCTAGCTTAATACCTGGCATGGACTGAAATTTACCATGTCCCTGCCAGTTCGCAATGTCTGTCTTCTCAAAAGGGATGAAGATAGCACTGTGCGACCGATGCTCCCAGACGAGGAGGTCTTGGTGCCAGGCTGCAAGGGTGGGTAAGGCTGGGGATTGCTGGCCCACAGGGCCTCAGGCAGACACCTCACAGACCAGTGGCTTCACAGACCTGACAGGGGCCCACAACACTGAAGTGTCTGCCTTCCCTATCCCACCCCAAAATAAGCACCAATCACTGCACCCAAGGCAAGTACAGCAGCATCAGCTCTGTTCTGTGTCCTGATGGTAGGAGGGGCCGTCCAGCAGAGTCCGATTTCAAACCTGAACCTTGAGGAAAAGCAGCTAACTACAACCTGGTGGGGGAAGGGACGGGAAGAAACAGTGCAGGGGCAAAATGAGACTGAAAACTATGTCCTGCCAGACCAGAGCCTGCTGTTATGTAACCCTGGCTCAGGACAAGCCAGAGAAGGCCAGGCAGTGAGTCCAGAATGTGACGAGGCACCCTTCCTCCCGTGCCCACTGCTGTTACCCAGCCTAGCCCCAGACCACGACCCCAAGTAATGGCACACACAGGATCACAGGAGAGTCAGCAGCAGGCCTGGCACAGCAGCAGCAGCAGACTCTTACCAAGTGACCACTTTGTACTAGGCACCAGGCTAAGCCCTTTACACGCACTATCTTATCTAAAAGCCCTACAATGGCACTAGAAGATAAATACCCTCATGACTGCGATTGTGTATATAACAAACTGAAACACCCATAAATACTTTACCAAATGGTCACAGCTGGTAATCTGAGGAACTGGCTTAGAACTGACAGCTAGCCTGAGACCACTCTAAGCCAAAGTGCTACTAGGCTACCTGGCTCCCCTACCTGCATCCACAGCCACACCTCCCCAGCCTGCCACATAGCCCACCCTCCTGTTAGCACTTCCCAGGCATACCAGGCCTCTGCCAGCCCAACAAAAAATGACAGGACTGTCCTCAGAGAAAATATGCAGAAATGCCTACAAAATGCTACCTGATTTCAGGCACAAAGACCCCGCACTGTGGGAGGGGCAAGTGAGAGGCACAGGGGCCTCAGACACCAGGAGGCAGAGGAGACGAACCTGGGGCCCAGGCCCTGCACATCTGCAAACAACGAGCAACAGCCGCAGATGTGGGCAGAGTCTGGGCTCGGGGCCCAGTCACCCCTTCAGGCCCAGAGATAGCAGTGAATCACGACACATGGTGGCCTTTGCCTATGTACTCACTGGGCATGACTCACAGCTCCTGGCTGCCGGGCGGCCAAGCACAGCTGGGCCTGGCATCTGTAAGGGGGAGGCATCACTAGGCGCCCTGCCTGCCACCCCAGTGCCCCGCCACTGCAAACCAGACCTCAATGATTGTGCCAGTCTCCATACCAGTCCTGGGGGTGGCAACTCAGAACAGGTGGCCACTGGTAAAGCACAGGACACCCATGCCACCCACTTCTCCCCAATCTCACCTCTTGGCCTCCTTCTCACCAACTATGAAGTGAGAAGACTCCCTGAGGAAGTCCTGCCCTGCTCTAAACCCAAGTCCACAAACAACAGCACCCAGCAAACTTCACAGGGCTGGGTCTGGAATCCTGCTTTCAGGAAGTTACATAAATATCCTTCAGAGAAACAAAAGTCAAACATGAAGACCCCACTTTTATTTTTTAAGAAAATCAAGAAGTCCTTTTTATAGTCTGGCTTCCCCCATCCTGCTTCCATTGTTCCAAATATCCTCTCAGGACCCAGAAAATACATTTGGTTTCCGTCTGGAGTCGGCCGCTTGTGTCCTTCCTCTTGAAGCTGCTCCACCCTTCTTGGCAGCCGTCCTCCACAGCAGCCCCATCTCTGCCCCTCACGTTGTCCCGGGCCACCCTAAAGGCAGCGGCTGTCCAGCCTGCCTGGACAGGGTGGGGCCAGGATAGTTTTGGGGAAACAAACCCTTCCCGGGTTGTACGATCTAAGCAAACTTCTGGTTCTGGCCCCAGCAGTTCCCTCACCATGCGCTCAAGGGTTCACACAGTGTTAGGGGAGCCTCGGACACCTGGGAAACTCCTGGGGACATTGAGGCACGACAGAACAGCAGGGTGGATGGGAGGCCACTCAAAGGAGACCCACTTTAATCTTTCTGAGTTACCCTAGCTGTGGAACCAGGGGCTCACCACAGAACCTCCAGACCTCAGACGGTCAGTCTGCCGATCCCAAGGACAACAGTGTCCGCAGCCAAGGCCCAGCTTGAGGGTTGGAGTGCTGACCACCCCACATAGCCATCAGCCCTCCCAACACCTGATTCACACGTTCGCTAGACTGTATATTAGAGGATACCATAGAAACCCAATCCAAAATCTGCTATAAAGACACCCCCCCCAAAAAAATCAACCCTTCTTCTAGTGGAATAACGCTTCTACGAACCTCTACAGAATTCTGCAGGCTGGGCATGGTAGTACACACCTGTCATCCCAGTACTTGGGAGGCTGAGACAGGAAGTTCACAGTGAGTTTGATGGCAACCTGGGCTACATAGCAAGACTCTGTCTCAAAAAAAAAAAAAATCTATAGAATTCCTAGTAATCCCTTATACTTATATGACCTTGGAATTTTCATCTATAAACTGGGAACAATCTGGCATGCAGGGGACCCAGTACCCAGTACAAAACACAAAACAAGCCCTCAGCAAAATGGGAACAGTGAGGGCACTTACTGAACTCATGGGATTATCCCAGGATTACTCCAGAAGGGCCAGGAAGGTGCAGACAGCACTGATAAAGCCACTGAAAATGTGGGAGTGGCAAGTACGACGCCATCATTAAAATTACTGAGGCGCTTAAAGCCATGAGACTGGTGACACAGGCTCCTGAGTGCCCTCAGCCCATAGCTGGCCACTGCAATCACACATGTGTATGTGCACATGCACACACACACATGTACACATCAGCTCACATTCTCTAGAGCAGGCTTCCCCCCCTCCAGACCCAGCAGGTGGCTACCCACAGACCCAGCCCGACCCTCCCAGGGTGCTGCTGTCTCCTGTAACACAGGACCTTGCCGTGTCCTGCTGCTGTGGGACAGCACTGCTACCCAGGAGACTCTACCCTGCCTCCGACCTGCGCGGGGCATCTGAACTTACTGGAAACAGAGCTCAGGGAAGCAGGCAAGAGTTTTTTCCCCACCTAGCCAGACGGTTCCCAAATGGCATCAGTCACCTGCAGGGCATCTGAAGACACACGGCTGGCTGCACACAGTGCCACACGCCCATGATCCCAGCTGCGTGGAAGCCTCTCGAAGGAGGATAACAAATGCAAGTCCCACCTGGGTAACGTAACAAGATTCTTCCTCAACATAAAAAATGGAAAGTGCCGGGGGAAAGCCAGGTACGGCAATGCACATCTGTCACCCCAGCAAGGGCTGCTATGGGCTCAAAGCCAGCCTGGACCGCATAGCGAAGTCCTGTCTTGAGAAAACAACAGATAAACAAGACACAGGGACGCAGCCAGTGCTCAGGAGTTGGGGCCACATTTGTGTCACCGGTGGGGGTGGATGATGCGGGTTCTAACGAGTTCCCAGTGATGTTTTTGGTCCACAGCCCAACTTCTAAGAACCACCGACTAATGGAGAGGCAAAGCAGGGAGATCTTCGTGGACTAACAGAAAAGCACCAACCAGCTGGGCCAGGGTGTAGCTCAGTGGTCCCAGCATCTGCCTTGCAAGAGCGAGGTCCCGAGTTTGATCCTTCATACCAAAACATGAGAGAAAAGCACAAACAGGAGCAGCACAAGTGTAAAGAGAAAGGACACGCAGGTGTGGCACAAGGAAGGCCCCACTCCGACAGCAGGACTTTCCTCACCTGGCCTCTGCCCGGGCAGGTAGCTGTGTGCAGGGCTGCTACTGTGAAGCAAACGCGTCTGCCACTGAGCAATGAGCACAGAGAACCTGTGCACCCTACCACCTGGGGACGTGCCCAGGCAAGCTGGGCCCTGGCCAGCCCAGGATGCAGGCAATCCCGACCCTGCCCACGCAGCCAGGCCTCAAGTCTGGAGACAAGAACCTCCACATCTCAGTCACAGGAGCTGCGGCCTCTGGTCCTCACCACCTGCCGACCAAGCAGGGCTCATTCTCGCCACATGGCCCGCCACCCTGGCTGCCCCACATTTCTGCTGCTTCCTCATCACCCTGAGTTGAAGTTGGGCCCCTGCTACAGCCCTGCACCATCAGCAAACCCCAGTGGTAACCTCGCCTCTAACTCCTCCCACCTCCAAGCCACACTTGCCTAAAAAGGACTGGCAACAGCCCCTATCTCCAGCTGCTCCTGCAGGCCGTGTGAGAGCTCCTTCAAGGACACTCCACCAAAAGCCAGAGCTAAATGGACTGGGGTTAGAGCTAGGGAATCTTCCCTACATTATCTTCCTTCCTTTTTCTGTATCTTGTTTTTTGAGACAGTCTTACTACGTAGCCCAGGCTGTCCAGAAACTCGCAACTCTTCTTTCTCAACTTTCTGAGTATTCAGATTATAGGCATGCAGCACTATGCCAAGATTCCTGCATTATCTTTCTAAATACTGTAAGATGGGGACAATTACTATCCCTGCGGAGCATACAAGTAAATCACTTGCCCAAGGTCCCACAAACAGGAAGTGACCCGTGAAGACTGGACCCCAGCCCATCTACCTGGCTCCCAGACTCAGGTGCAAACTTCACCGTCCAGGCCTCCCCGCCACAAGATCAAGGTCACACCGCCTTTCCATGCCACCACCTGCTCCTCCTCCCAGAGCCCTAACCACAGCCCATGCTGTCTGGGAATGGGTCCCTGGTCTCCAGAGCAGCTCCGGCCCCCACCCTGGTCATCTGCTGCCCTTAGCACAGACACTTAGCATCTTAACCTGTGACAGGAAAGAAGAAAGCACAGGCCTAACAGAAGGGAAGTTATGACTCCCCTGCTGTGACCAGTGCCTGCTGCATGTCTCAGGCCTCAGTTTCCTCATCTGAAAAAAAGCTTTGAATGTTCAGCAAAAGCCAGAATGTTCAACATCTGCCTCTAGCCCCCATATCCTAGTCACAATGAGCTCCAGGATCCTGTTCCTCCCTCCAGACTCACTCTGATTCCGGGAGTCTTCCATGCCTGCAAACAGTTTCCGGCCCTAAACAACACCACCAGTCTATCTCTGCACTGCGCCCACCTCCCGGACTCTGCTGTGTATCTGGACTGCTTTGTTCAACCTCCTACCAAAAAGTGCTATTTTTAGGCCCATCTTCTAGAGAAGGCAACTACTGTCCAGAGAAACTCAAGCATTTTCCTCTACATCACACAGCTAATGGTGGCAGCACTGGAATTTGAACCTAGAACTTTGGACTCCACTTTGCAATGCTTCACCTCTTCTGGAAATGGGTCACACACACCGGAGCCTAGCGGAGATGACACAGGCTTTTAAGGAGCCAGAGTTCAAAGCCACATTGGAAGGGCCCCCACAACGGCCAGGTAACAGGTTCTGCAGTATCATGAGTATCACAGCCCAGCAACGCCAGCCTGTGCACTGTAATGAGACCCTGTCTCAAAAAGGGCTGGGATAGAATGCCACACAGAAGCCCTAGATTCAATCCCCAGCACTGATTATAACAAAGGCATGCTGTGCTAAGGGCTGAGGAGATGAGACAGGAAAGCTGACATCACACAGAGAGACTCAAATAAACAAATTACCCTCCAATAAACAAATGCTCATCTGTCCTGTGCATTTCCAATTCAGAAACTGGGCATGGTGGCAATGCCCGTAATCCCAGCATTCAGGAGGCTGAGGCAGGAAGATCGTCATAGTGAGTCCAAGACTCTGTCTCAAAAAAAAAAAAAGAAAGATAAAGGAAAAAGTTTATTAAGCTTATTAGTTAATAAACTTAATTCAAGGTAACCCATTCTGTTTCAAGTTGGTTTTTTTTTTTTTTTTTGAGACAGGGTCTTCCTTTGTAGTTCAGGCTGGCCCTGAGCTCACTATGTATCTCATGCAAGCCTCAAATTCAACAATCCTCCTGCCTCTGCCTGTCAAGTGCCGGGATGACAGGCTTGAGCCACCAAGCCCGATTCAAGATTTTTTTTTTTTTTTGCTTTTTGGAGACAGGGTCTTGCTTTGTAGTTCAGGCTGGCCCTGAGCTCACTATGGTGCCCAGGCAAGCCGCCACGAACTCAGCAATCCTCCCGTCTCTGCCTCCCGAGTGCTGGGATTACAGGCGTGAGCCACCACGCCCAGCATTATATGTGGTAACCGGGGA
>PVIC010005428.1:7146-58188 GCA_004025085.1 Thryonomys swinderianus
GGGAAATTTGTACCAGTATATGCCACAAGTTAATTCTCATTTTTACCCATATCCCTACCCACTCCCCCCTCCTCCCCCCTTATACATGCTCTTTTATTTTCTTTCTGTATCATATTTATTCCTTCCCCTCATCACATTCCCACACCAAGTTTCCTATAGAAATATTCCACTCTATAAAAGCTGTCCTACTTTCTAGAAAGTTATGGTTTTTGTTTCTGTTTTTTTATTGATACATGTGAGTAGTAAGTCATGATTACATTCACGGGGGGAAAGGTACTTGTACACTACATATCTTGAGTACTTTTTTATCTTCTTCTCCCTCCCCATCTCCTGGACATATACATATTTGTAGTAATGTAGTAATGATGGGTAGGATTATCAGTAATCCTTAGTAATGTAGTACATAATGGTCACATTATTTACATTACTCACAAGGACTTGGTACATGTACATAATATATCACAATTCTCCCCTTTTTCTCATTTCCCTTCTCCCCTCAAGTCTTGGTTCCATTATCACTTGCTAAAGATCTATCTTCCCATTTTCTATTGTCTACCTTTTATTTTGCTATTAATTTACATATTTATTTAATATTTATATGTACATTTTGAATTTTTTGTATGAAAAACATGCAATATTTAAGCTTGTGTGTCTGATTTATTTCATTTAATATTATGAACTTAAGGTGAATTCATTTCCTACAAATGACTCAAGTTTATCCATCTTTATGTCCCTCCATTATGCACTGTGAATAGCACTCCATTATATATATTTACCATGTTTCCTTTGTCCATTCCTCTGTTGATGGACATATAGGCTATTTTCAAGATTTAGCTATTATGAATTGTGCTGCTATAAACATGGGTATGAATGTATCACTATAATAGAATGACTTTAGCAACTTTGTGAAGATATCTAGAAAGATAAGAGCTTGGTCAAATGGAATTTTTAATTTAAGATTTTGAGAACTCTCCCTACTGATTTCCATCATGGTTGTACTAGTTTATACTACCACCAACAAAGAAGAGGGGTTCTTGCCATGTGTGGTGGTGGTACTGTCTAATAAGCCTAGGACTCAGGAGGCTCAGGCATGATGATCTAAGAGTTAGAGGCCAGCCTGGACTACATAATGAGTACAAAGCCAGCATGAACTGATAGTGAGATCCTGTTTCAAAAAAAAAAATCAAACAGGGGCTGGGGATTTAGCTCAAGTGGTACCGTCCCAACCTTCGACGCACAAGGGCCCAAGTTCGATCCCCAGTACCGCAAAAAAAACCCCAAAAAACACAAAAAACCCAACCAAACAAAAAAAAAGTCAAAACAAACAAACAACCCCCCCTCCAGAACAGTTTCTCTTCTCCTGCAGCCTTGCCAACATTTGTTGTTTGACTTCTTGAAGATAGGCATTATTTCTAGAATTAGATGGAATCAGTGTTGTTTTAATTTGTTTTTCTCAAGTGGCTAGAGATGTTGAACATTTTAAAATGTATTTATTGGCCATCTGTACATCTTTTGAGAAGTGTGTTTCATTTCATTTGACAGTCTTTTGATCAAGTCAAAATATGGAGGAGGTCTAACTTTTTTGAGTTTTTTATTTGATCTAGATATTAGTCCTTTGAGGAATAGCTGGCATTTATTTTTATCCTTTTGTAAATTGTTCATTCTGTTTCCCTTCTGTGCAGAAACCTTGTAATTTATAATCCTATTTGTTGATTCTGGGTATTATTTCTGGTGCAAGTTGAATTTCACATATTTTGTGTTCTAGCACATTAGATATTTCTTTTTTTAACATTTAGACCTATTTTTTATTTTAGTTTACTGCATGGTGAGAGATATGGGTATGAGTTCAGTATTCAGCGTGTGGGATAGCCAGTTTTCCCAGAACCATTTGTTACAGTGCTATCTTCACCTAGCAAAAGTTTTCGGCTCCTTTGTCACAGATGAGTTAATCAAGTGTATCCAGACTTGGTTTTATATTCTCTATTCTGTTCCATTGATTCTCATGTTCATTTTCTTGCCAATAAAATGATGTTTTTATCAATTTGTAGTATAATTTGATGGCTTCTCCCCCACTCTTGTTGCCCAGAATTTGTTATGTCATTGTAGGTCTCTTCTGATTTCCAATGAATTTTTGGATTGTTTTTTCTAGTTTTGTGAAATGTACCATTGGAATTTCTATTGGGATTGTGTTGAATCTACATAGCAGCTTTGGAAGTATGGCCATTGTTATAATATTTTTCCTCCTGCTCAAGAACAAAAAATGTCTCTTCATTTTCTGATATCCTCTTTAATCTCTTGTTTCAAAGTGCTGTAATTTTCAGAGTAGAGGTCTTTTACTTCCTTTGTTGGATTGATTTCTAAATACTTCCTTTTTTGGATTCTATTGTAAAAGGAGTTGTTTCTATAGTTCCTCTCTCAATGAGTATGTTGTTTACATACAGCAAGGCTATGAGTGTTGATCTTGTATTCAGCTACTCTGCTGAATTTTGTTAAGTTCAAAAGACTTGGTGGAATTCTTGGGGTTTTCTATATAGAATATTATGCCATCTGCAAATAATGACAGTTTAAGTCTTCATATCCTATCTTTATTCCTTTTATTTCTTTCTCTTGTCTAATTGTTGTGGCTAATGTCTTCAGAACTATATTGAACGAGAATGATGATAATGAAATGTCTTCTTCCTGAAAAATTTCAGTTTTTGACTATTTGGTATGATGTTGGATGTTGGTTTTTCATAGATTGCTTTATCATATTGACACAAAGATTGATTTTCTATAGTTTTACAAAAATCATCAAGGGTATTGGATTTTTTTTTTTTGAGACAGGGTCTCGCTTTGTAGTTCAGGCTGGCCCTGAGCTCACTCTGTAGCTCAGGCAAGCCTCAAACTCAGCAATCCTCCTGCCTCTGCCTCCAGAATGCTGGGATGACAGGCGTGAGCCACCACTCCCAACACTGTGGTATGTGGTATTGATTGCTGGTGGGAGTGAGCCACCATGCCCAGTATTGTATGTGGTTATTGGGGATCAAACTCAGGACCTTGCACTTGTGAGGCAGGCACTGGAACCAATGAGCTAAATCTCTGGCCCCAGTGGGTATTGGATTTTGTTGAAAACTTTTCTGTATCTATTGAGATAATCATACAGTTTTTCCCCCTTCATTCTGTTAATAGAGCATTACATTATTGATTTACATATGTTGAACCATCTCTGAATCCCTAGAATCCTACTTGATCACAGTATATGATTTTCTTGATGATCTGCATTCTGTTTGCTGGTGTCTTAGTGAGGATTTTTAAAAAAATTGAGTTCTTTATTGGTACATTTTATATATAGCTCACAATCACTCTCAACACTGGGGAATTTGTACCAGTATATAACATGACTTAATTCTCATTTTTACCCATATCCCTACCCACTCTACAACCCCCCCCCCATATACATGTGCTTTCTTTTTTGGATGTGTTTTATGTTTTCCAATTTTTTCCTGTGCTGGATATTTATAGATTCCATCATTTTCCTTAGCTTCTGATTTTTTAAAAATCTGTATCTTCTCTAAAGTTATTAATAGTATCTTTCATTATGGTCAGAATCTCTGTTGTTAGTGGATACATTTTTTTCTCATTTCATTTTTTCCAGAGCCTTGTTTGTTATCTCCTTTGTAGCCAGTTCAGGGAAGCCAGACATTTGGCTTTCAGATTGTTCCATCTCTTTGGCCCCTGGGTTTGCTTTTGGTGATCTGGAAATCTGGGTTTGTGTCTTATTTAGGAGAGACAGGTTAGTATTCCTCTCCCTCAAAATACTCCTTCTTCTTGCCAATGTACTGAACACATTGTCCTTGTCACTCTCAGTGACATTGCTTGAATTCCTCTTTCATGAATGTCAACCTGAGGAATAATCAAAAAGAAGATGAGTGCTGTTGGTGAATGCTGTTAAACAGAAAAGTAGGCTCACAAAAACATCTCACTGTGTTCTCATTCACCTTTGTCACCAGATCCACCACCGTGTGACTTCTGGCTCTTTCTTGAAGTCAAAATGACCATGAAAGGTAAACATTTTGAATCAATTCAGGACATTGCAGCAATAATGACAGCACAATTAAAGATCTGAAAGAGGGCTTCCAGAACTACTTCGTGCAGAAGGAGGAAGGAGGAGACATGTATGTTGGAACGGAGGAGAGTATTCTGAAGGGGACTCATGGAAATAGGTCTGCTACTGTAATAAATTAAAAAAGTTAAACATTCACCATACCTTTGTAGCATACCTTGTATCTATTCTAATATAAAAAGCCTTCAATAGAGAGCAAGTTTTAAGGAATTATTTAAATATAATAATCGTATCTATTAGCATTACATTTCTGCGAACTAGGGAAATATAGTAGTACATATTTATTATGTAGTAGTATATATTTATTCCAATATTTCTAAGATAAGAGCCACCTGTTTCAGAAGTGTTGACTTAATTATTTTTCAGCTACTCATTTAAATACTTAATTTTTAAAAAAAATTTATCTTCATTGGTACATTGTATATACACATCGTGATAACAATCAATATTGGGAATTTGTACCTGTATGTGACACAATCTGATTCTCATTGTTTCCCAATCCCCTACCCACCCCACAACCCTCCACCCCTAAATACATAGACTTTGCTTCCCATTTCTTTATTACCATCACATTACACACAGTGGCCACTCAAGAAGGTTAGAGGCGCTCTATACAAGACCTCCATGCAATATTAGCTTATCACATCTACAGCTCAATGGGATTGAAAGAACAATCAGTTTCTGGTTGGAGTCTGGTTGTTGGGGGTTGAAAATAGAAACAAACTCTGATTAGGGTAACAAGTGTTACCTGATGCGGTCCTTGGCTGGTAGTCTCCAGTTGTCGTGGGGATTTGGAGATAGACATGTAAACTTTAGACAAAATTTGCCTACTCTACAGTTCTGCCTTTCATCCACCCTGTTTTCATCTTCAAGATTAAAGAGATTATCTGTATGGTAGATGCAAATGATTCTTGAAATTCAGCAAGGAAGTGTTTGCTAAAAGGCTGCTATCTCTGAGGGTGTGTCTACAAAACTGGTGGAACGAATTTTGGTTTCTGAGTGATGGGAGATTAAGCTTGTTGAAAAGTAAGGAAAATGACAATAACAAAAGGAGCAGTAGCAACAACAGCAAAGTTCATCACTATTCTTATTTTAGATCCCAGAAAATACTTTTAATGTGCCCATAAATCTTTCTGAGCCTGAAAAAAGCTGACTTTGGTATAATAGAAAGTCCCTATTACATAAAACTTTGGTATATCATAATCACTCAGATAATAATCGTATCTATTAGCATTACATTTCTGTGAACTAGGGAAATATAGTAGTACATACTTATTTATTATGTAGTAGTATATATTTATTCCGATATTTCTAAGATAAGAGCCACAATTGGTACATTGTATATACACATCGTGATAACAATTGATACAATGCATCAATTAATGAATCGAAAGTTAAGTTCTGATGTTGGGTGGTATAAGAAGGTTGAATCATGGGCCAGAGGGTTAGCTCAGTGGTTCCGGCGCCTGCCTCACAAGTGCAAGGTCCTGAGTTTGATCCCCGGTAACCACATATAATGCTGGGCGTGGAGACACACCCACCAACAATCAACACCGAATACCACAATGCCGGGCGTGGTGGTTCACGCCTGTCATCCCAGCACTCGGGAGGCAGAGACAGGAGGATTGCTGAGTTCGCGGCGGCTTGCCTGGGCACCATAGTGAGCTCAGGGCCAGCCTGAACTACAAAGCGAGACCCTGTCTCAAAAAAAAAAAAAAAAAAAAAGAAGGCTGAATCATGAGTTTGGCATTTAATGAGGTCTTCTTGTATTGATGTCTTGATACTATCACCAGAAAATCTCTGGATCCAGGCAAATGTGAACAAATATAGTGCCTTAGTACCTTGGGTACTGAGTCTGAAACAACTCAGGTGGAAAGAATGTTACCTTGTCACAGAAAATGATATGGAAGGATAGTCTTAATCCTTTTAAAAACATGTTAATCCATGTTCTCTCATGGTTCTAAAGAATAGTTTACCAATCTTCATCATTGTTGATGCAGAGCTGCTATTTTAGAGATTAGTTTGCATAACTGCATCTGTCATGGCATATTTATTGGCACCTCTGTCCTTCCTCCGTACATACTCCCAACTCTTGCGTTTTCATGGCCAAAAGAATGTAAGACAATAGTAGAATTACAGGAGTGTACACAGGCTTATGGGAAATGAATACATATGGAGCAAGAGTGGTTCTTTTTCTTCCTCACTATCTTTATATGTCTAAACATTTATGGCTTTTCAAAATTGGAGGGCTGTGTAATAGGTTTACAGAAAAAGAATATTGATTGAATGAGAATACGTTGAATTCTTCTGTAATGTTTATCACCTCCAGAAAACAATTATGTGAGCGGAAGTGGTTTTGGGATGCAGAGACTGCTATGTTCAAGACACAGAATCACATTGACAAGGCTACTGCCTTCAATGTCACAATCTTGGTTCCACCTTTGCCTTACTCTATGACAGTCCAAGCTGGTCTCCACTCATTAAACTCACAAGACTCTTAAGAAAAACTTCATCAATATTTTCAAATTACAGTGTCTTCTTCAACAGTGTCCACATCTGAATGTCAAACAAAATCCAATGATGTGGTCCAGGTATGCCATCAAAACAACTATACAATCAATTGTAATTGTTATTCCACTTTGGACTAGAAAACTCACTGTTAAAAAAAAAAAAAAACATGTGTGGATGGCTGTAGGGATTTTTGTAAAATAGAGGGTCCTGAGTTTATCATAGTTTGATCTTGCTAGTTTATTTTATCATCCATCATACAAAGAGACTGAATTTTCCAAATTACTTCCTGCTTGCAAAATTGTTATATAGACTTATTTTAAGCAAGCATGATACCGGGTAGTGCAGAAAAGCTAGACTCTGCTGATTTTGTTTGTGCTCTTGAGTTTGAGGTTTAAATCCAGTGGAACACAGAAAGAACTCGAGATTAACAGAAAATTTTTCTCTCTGTCCTCTCAGCAGAAACAACAGATGCCTGAATCCTCAGTAATTTGTATCCATTTGTATTCTAAAATGTTCTCTGCGTATTAGTCATCAGGACTTGCCTTGCGAGTTGCTTTTCCAGCAGTGGTAATGCTTTGAAACAGCACTTTTGTCTTCATGACTTCTGGCATAATGACTGGGTGGCTGAAGAAGGTGTGTGCCTGGGACCAAATTTATTTGGAAATTGAAACTGTAAAACACATACTCATTCATAGCACGTTATGACCCACAGATTCCTGCAGACCAGACTCACATATTCATAAGAGGTACACTTAGAGTTTCCAGGAGCAGACCAATGTCTCACAAATATTTCAGAGGAGAGTTTGTAAACAAAATACAAATATACTTAGCCAAAGTTTTCCCAAATGACTTACTGATTTGAATAGTTGCTTTTCAGATCATCAGCCAGAATATTTATTAAAATCACTATTTTGTGACAGTTGTAATAATTTAAGCAAGAATAATTATTAGGTGCTAATGTTTGAAAATGCTTGAGAAGGACAGTGATATCACGGAGTTTCAAAATATTTCTCTTCTTTATATTTTATCCAATGAAAAAGACAGTAGTGACTTTATAGTGGAAAAATCTAGAGATATCATCAAATCAGATGGCCAGAGGCAATATCACCGGTAATGGGAAAGAGGAACATAATAGTCCTCTCACGGGATGTTCTGCAAAAGGAACAGAGCAGCTTAGGGATTGTTCTTTTTCTTTACATTTAGGAATTTTTATTGAATTCTTTATTGGTACATTTTATGTACATATCATGATCACACTAAATATTGAGAATTTGTACCATTATAGGGATTGCGCTTTTCCAAAATATATAACTTGAATCTAATCATGAGAAAACTAAGTCCATGAAATTCTAGAAGGGCACAAAAATCTTTCTAGATTAAAGAACAAAAAAACAGATCTCAACACAAGTGTAAAGTAGAATGCTAGATTAGATCATGGATTGAGAAAAATTACTAGCTGCTACAAAGGACATTTTGGGAATAGTTGGTCAAACTGCAATATAGACTATATTAAATTTCCAAATTTCAGTAATTTTATTGTGGTTATATAAGTGGATGTCATTTTTCTTAGGAAATTCATAACGTCATACTTAGCAGTAAAGGGGAATGATGTATACTACTTATTTTTTTTTAACAGTTCTGAATACCTATGGCAGGGAAACAGAGAGAGAGAGAGAGAGAGAGAGAGAGAGAGAGAGAGAGAGAGAGAGGGAGAGAGAGAGAGAAAGAGAGGGAGGGAGGAAGAAAAAGACTGCAGTAAACAGACAATGTTGATAAATGCTAATCTGGGTATAGAGTGTATAGCAATTCTTGGAGTGTTTTTCTGTTTGTACTTTTGAGCTTAGTTGAAAACAAAAATTAAAAGAAGAATGAGGAGGAGGAGGAGGAGGAGGAGGAGGAGGAAAAAGTCTCAAAAAAGCCATAAAGAAAAAGAAAAAGACTCGATTTAACAAAAACATTTGTACTTCAGAGGAAATAATACATTAAAAAAATCTAATGACAAAACAGAAACTTATTCTTGGTAGGTACACTTCATATATAAAACATAAAACCATGCTCAAAAACAATAAAATATAAACTATTAAATTTTTGAAAGAAGTAATGGATGCAGAGTTATGTTTAACCAGAAAAGAAATACCAATCCAGATATCAAAGAACATGAGCAGATGTTTAACTTATAACTAATCAAAGAAATACAAATTAAAACAAGAGGGATTCCTTTCTTTGCCTTTCTGGACAAAGTTAGAAAAATTAATATTCAGAGAAATACTCTATATTGTAGACAGAAAGAAGATTCCCTTTTTCTATTCCCAAGAGGAAAGCACGGACAGAATAACATTTCCATCATTTTCTGCCTGTACCAGCCAGGCTACTGCTTAGAGGGCACAGAGCCTGACCTCATTTGGGCTAAGCTAGTTGGTATCTTTTGTTTGGGGCTTTTGTGCGGTGAGCAGTATGTGGAGTAAATTTAGTATTTATTATTTCATTCGTTACAATTATATAAAGTTGGTACTATGATTACTATGTTTTATCAATATTTTAGCTTTATCATATACAAAAATTAATTGGATAGTAAAAGAAGCGCTACTAACAAGAGAGTGTTGATAACACACCATGTAGGGTTAGGAACAATGGGTTGGTATTTGGAAGAAAAGCATTATTAAAATCCTTCCGTCACATCCCAGTGTAAAATAAGTTCAGAAAGAAAGGGGGATCAGGATGTAGCTCAGTGGCCGCACTCCTGTTGGGCGCGCACAAGGTCCTCAGTTTCATCCCAGGATGGAGAGGGGGAGGAGTTCCTAGTGGACAAAAAACAAAAAGCTGGGAAAAAACCCTGGAGGAAACTGTAGATAAATAATCGACTGGATTCTGTAAAGGTAAATACCATGCACATATAAGATAACTAAAGAAATCATCAAGGAGACTATTAAACATTACAGTAAAAGTATATTTGGATCAGAACCATGAGCACATATCTACCTCATGGACTGATTACTGACTATGGTTTCTGGAGAGAGTTGGGGTCCTGTGAGTGGACTGTTGCATGGAGATGTGCACGCCGATAACCCAAGTGTACTCTGTGACTCTCCCAATAAATAACATGTTCCTTTAGGACCGTGTGCTGCTCACCTGTGTTCCTAGTGTTGCCTGTGTGTTCTCAGTGTCTTCTATCTAATATGCCTACGAGTTCCCATCTCTGCTTTGATAGACTGAATAAGAATGATATTCAGGTGCAAGCAAGACTATAACAGAAATAGTCCTAGACTGACGTCATGAACTGGATAATGACAGAGCTGGAGCAGTTTAAATCTTGAAAGATAATTTGATTGTCTGATGCCTACACTCATATTTCCAAATACATTGGGAATGTGGGTGAATTGTCTGAATGTTCTTTTATTCCCTCAATAATTAGGAGTTTGGGAAACAAAAATCTGTAGAATTCTGATTTTCTAGGGAGGCAACCACGAAGCATCAAATTATACCATTTCTTGAACTAAACACTGTGGGAACCTCTTAGATCATGGTTAAACAACTCAGGAAAATAGACCACATTTATTAATTTACATTTAATGACTAATAGGTATAAATGTTGTGTTAATATTATTTAAAATTATGTTAATCTTTTCACTTGGAGAGAAGGTTTAGAGAATGAGGGAGCACATTTGGGAGAACAGGAAGTTTTGCAAACGTGAAACTGGTGAAGCAAGAGCGGTGCTAATGATTTCCTAAAGTGTAAGGAAAATTCTCCTGATGCGAAGTGTGAGTCTGTCTTATTAATCCCTGGGAACATCTACTTTACTGTATAGCAAGGATTACATGAATAATTACAGAATTGTGATAAAGAATAAAAGTAACATTGAAGTAAGACATGGAAGTATGGATAGACTACAAATACCTGAATTTCTGCTGGAAGTCTTGATCTGTTGACAGCAATATGTCTGACACTTGTTTTAAAAATTTGTTTATTGAGAAATTATTCTTACACATTTAACTTACAGTTTGAAATAAATGTAATAATGTATAATGGAGAATGCATTTTTAGCATATATATTAATGTAATATAAAGGTAATAATGTATAAAATGTATAATGCATTTTAATGTAATAATGTATAAAATGTATAATGCATTTTTTAGCACATCCATAGAATTATACTACCACAGGTAGAGTCAGTTTTAGAACATCTTTAGCAGCCTCAAAAGACACTAGGCGCACATTAGTAGTCCCCTTTCTTTCTTTCTTTCCTTAATTCTTAGAACCACTAAACTACATTCTGTCACTTTGGATTCACCTATTGTGTATGTTCATGTCAATAGAATGACAATTATGTCACAATTTTGACTTGGTTCTTTCATTTAGCCTAATGTTTGCATAGTTCACCTAAGTTGTAGTATGTACTGATATTTATTTATTTAATTTTTAAAATTTGCATTCTTTATTGGTACAATTTGCATACATCTCACAGTCACGCATAACATTGGGGAATTTGTACCAATATATGACACAGTCAGTTCTCATTTTTACCCACATCCCCACCCACACCTCCCCACCCCCTATATACATGCTCTTTTATTTTCTTTCAGAATCATATTTATTCCTTCCCCTCATTACATCCCCACACCAAATTTCCTTTGGAAATTTCCCATTCTAAAAAGATTGTCGTACTACTAGAGCTCATTTGCATCTATCAGTGCTCATATCAGCGAGAAGATCCGGTATTTGCTTATCTGTGCTCTATTGATTTCACTCCTTAGCATGTCGTCCAGGTGCATCCATTTGCACATAAATGAATCAATCTTGTCATTCTTTATGGCAGAATAATACTCCATTTTATAAAAAAACCACATCTTCTTTATCCAGTCTCCAGTTGATGGGCATTTGGGTTTTTTCCAAGATTGAGCTATCACGAACTGAGCTGCTATGAACAAGGGAGTACATCTGTCTTTCCACTGTGCCATCCCCCTGCTAGGAATATACCCAAAAGAACTGATATTTATTTATTTATTTATTTATTTATTTATTTATTTATTTATTTATTTATTTATTTATTTTGGAGGCAAGGTCTCGCTTTGTAGTTCAGGCTGTTTCTGAGCTCACTATGTAGCTGAGGCAAGCCTGGAACTCAACCATCCTCTTGCCTCTGCTTCCCGAGTGCTGGGACGACAGGCGTGAGCCACCACACCCTGCACTGTGGTATGTGGTACTGATTGCTGGTGGGTGTGAGCCACCATGCCCAGTGTTGTTGTTTGTGGTTGCTGGGGATTGAACCCGGGACTTTAGGTTTGCTAGGCAGGCTCTGGAACCACTGAGCTAAATTTATAGCCCCCTGATATTTCATTTTTATTAAGGATGAATAATATTTCATGGTGTAGGTATACCAGATTTTTATTTTTCCACTCATTGATGGACATTTCCACTGCATGGCTATTTTAAATAGTGCCAAGAACATTCTCATATAAGATGTGTATGTATGTGCTAATTTCTCTTGAGTATATATCTAGGAAGGTAACTGATGGGAAATATAGTAACTCTGTTTAGCATTAAGAGAAACTTTCAGACTGTTTTCCAAAGTAGTTGCACCATTTTGAATCCCAAACAGCTAATGTATGAAAGTGCAGCATTACTTCATCTCTGCCTCATATTGTTATTATTTATTTTTTATGACAATCATCTCAGTGGGTAGGAAGTTACATCTGCCTGTGGTTTTGATTTGCCTTTCCCTAACAACTTAGGATGTTGAACATTTTAAAATGTAGCTATTGATCATTTGCACGTTATTCTGGGAGATTATGTTATTGAAATCATTGGCCCATATTCTAATTAGGTAATTTGTCTATTGATTATTGAGTTGTAATATTAATTCATATAGTTTAAATACATGCTTAGTTTGTAGGCTGTCTTTAATTTCTTGATTGTGTATTTTATGGGTGAAAGATTTTAATTTTGATGACTTCATATATATACATATATATATGTATGTATGTATATATTCTCTTGGTGGTATATTTTGGTGTCACATATAAGAAACCATTGCCTAATCAAAAGTTAAAAGGTTATTTCTACATTTGAAAAGAATAATTAAAAAATTTAACTCCTACATTTAGGTGATTGTAAGTGAAATTTTACACATGGTGTCAGTTAGGGCCCAAATTCTGTTGTTCATATAATGAGGAGAACGAGGGGCTGGCATCCAGCTAGACACATAGATCAATGGAATAGGCCGAGAATACAGAAATAGATGAAATAAACCCTAACCTTTATAGTTAACTGAATTTAACAAGAATACCAAGGCAGTTTCATGGTGGGGGGGGTGGCTTTTAAATAAAAGGCTCTGGGGCAACTGGTATATTTTTTAAATTGGCACCGATGATAAATTAAGTTGTCTTTAAAAGGATAACTCGTTTTTTTCTTTTTAAATTGAATTCTTTATCGGTACAATTTATATACATCTCACAATCACACGTAACATTGGGGAATTTGTACCAGTATATGACATGTCAATTCTCATTTTTACCCATATCCCCACCCACCCACACCTCCCCACCCCCTATATACATGTTCTTTCATTTTCTTTCAGAATCATATTTATTCCTTCCCATTACATTCCCACACCAAATTTCCTTTGGAGATTTCCCATTCTACAAAAACCATCATACTTTCTAGAGCTCATTTGCATCTACAGGTGCTCATATCAGAGAGAAGATCCGTTATTTGCTTATCTATGATCTATTTATTTCACGTACTAGTGTGTCCTCCAGGTGTATCCATTTGCACATAAATGAATCAATCTTGTCATTCTTTATGGCAGAATAATACTCCAATTTATTAAAAAACCACATCTTCTTTAAAAGGATATCTCTTTGAGAGATAAATAGTAACATTAATGTTATTAAGGTAGTAAGCAAGTGAGTAAAACAGGATAGATTGATACTTTGGATTTAATTTTTACTTCTCAGAAAAGACTGAATTGATACTAGGTAAATCATAGGAATGTAAGGCAACACGTTTTCTAAGGTAGATTTGAATAACTAAAAATAAACTTGATCCTCTGAGTGAGATATAAAAACTCAAGGAGATTAAAAATATGGTCTGACTCCATGACAGCTGAGAAAGAGAAAAGAGCATGATAAAGAAACGTGTGTGGGGGCCAGAGATTTAGCTCAGTGGTTCCAGCGCCTGCCTCGCAAGTGCAACTCCTGAGTTTGATCCCTTGCAACCACAGACAATGCTGGGCGTGGTGCCTCACGCCTATAATCCCAGCACTCGGGAGGCAGAGGCAGGAGGATTGCTGAGTTTGAGGCCTGCCTGGGCTACATAGCGAGCTCAGGGCCAGCCTGAACTACAAAGTGAGACCCTGTCTCAAAAAAAAAAAAAAAAAAAAAAAAAAGAAACGTGTGTCCTGGGAAGCAGCTTGGTGATCAGCACAGACTTTAGAGCACTGTGAGCAACAGACTAAAGTCAGCTCCTGCAATCTCCATGCACAGAATTCTAAGAAAAATTCCAGAACCAAGCAGAGCTTTAGCAACTAACAGAAGAATGAAGCTGATGCTCATTCACTGACTGACAGAAAGATTTTCAGAAGATTCACAGAAAGATTTTTAAGACACTTTCTTTGCTTTTGGGGGAAAAAAGTGATAGGTCACTGAGTCAGCAAGAACTTACTGCACACAAGTCTGGTTAAATGAACCTAGTTCCATTTGACTCTGCTATTTTCCTGCTGGGGATATACACAGAAGAGTTACAAGATTCCTCTCACAGTGACATATGTGCACCCATGTTTACAGCAGCTCAATTTGTGATAGCTAAATCTTGGAAACAACCCAAATGCCCATCAACTCTAGACTGGATAAAGAAGAGGGTTTAAAAAAAATAAAATGGAGTATTACTTTGCCATACAGAATGATGAGATTGAATCATTTATACTCAAATGGATGTACATTCAGGATATACTCATAGGTGAAATAGGTCACAGATGAACAAATATCATATATTTTCTCTGACATGAGAAATTGAAGTTATAAATGTGTTCTAGAATGCATGATTGATATTGTGAAATAGTATATATTCAAAGGGTAATGGGGCTTAGTGGTAAAAAATGAAGAAAGAAAAAAATTGATGGTAAAATAAAGGAAACAATGCTTGTGAATAAAGGGGTGGGGGGAGGTAGGGTGAGAGGGCAGGGAGAAAAATGAGAATTAAGTTGTATCATATACAGGTACAAATTCTCAATGCGGATGTGTATATATAATGTACCAATAAAAAATGAATGCAGTTCTTTTTATGATCACATTTATTCAATTACTGAACAGAAGATAAAAAATATCTTGGGTTTGAGAAGGTAATTGGTCAGAGAAGTTATCATATCACTAGGAATAAACAAATGTGGGCTCAGCTGACTCTTTTGCCATCAATTTGATTTGTAGTTTTTTTTCTTTCCACTCTAAATTCCCCTGTTTGTTTCTTTTTACTGGCAGCATCAAAATTTGGAGGTACCATATTCTGAGTCTGGTTTGAAGCAACCAGAAGAGCCAGTAAGTTTTAATGAAGAAAGAAGTTAAATGAGTAGGTCAAAGCCACATGATTAGTGAGTCTGCCAGAATTGAAGATCATTATTTTACTGATATGATACTCACATCTTCTGTTTGTTCTTGGGGTTTTATGTATAACCACATGACCTTAGTTTAACTGGAGATTGCCTTTGAGTTTCACACCATCTGAAAAGAAGTTCACCTGAGACAAATAAAATGAGGCAAATCTCCTGACTTGACACACAATTACGTGTTTGCTCTTGTTTCATTAAATGCCATAGGAATAAATTCTCTCTGAAATTTCTCCCTTTGTTGGCCAATATATAAGTTCTGAATATTCACCTGTATTGTCTCTATGAAAAGAAGGAAAACAAGCCTCTGAAATCACCAGATACAATTCTTCCTTCTGAACATGAGTTGTTTTTCTGACCATGACCCTTCTCAAGGGCTCCAGGAACTCTCACCGGCAGCCACAGCCACAGTCTTTCCAAAGGCTCAGTCGGAGCAGATAAGGCATGTGGCAGAAGCAAAATGTGCTGTCTGTATTCTTTGGTAACTTTTCAGCAGCTCTTACTGTGCTCTTAAAAATGTAGCCTAAAAGTCTAAAAATGTAGTCTAAAAAGTCTGCACAAAAATTTCAGACTTTTGAGTAAGCATTGGGCAGTATAAGGTGTCACAGTGGTTTTATTACTATTATTTCCAGAAGAAGGGAAAAGAAGGTTCTAGGAGGCAGGGAATGGAGGTCCAGCAGGAAGTATGCTACTTTCGTGCCTGTATCAAGGCACCAATGCCTGCCTTCTCAGCTTTTGTCTTCCACTGGGTACCCTGCTCCTTCCACTTTCATCTAAAAGGCCAGCAAAATCTCGTGTATATTTGAATGTTCACATTGATGGCTGGTATATGATCTTTGATGGATTTCAGTCTCCAGGACTCCTGGGAGACAAGTGATGTGGGATGACAGCACTCTCAGAAACCCTCAGTGTCTAAGGAAGAACCAAACAGGCATCAGCCAAGTTCATCTTGTCATTAGCTAGTGTGGGTTCTTAGCCTCAGGTAAGATAGAAGTCAGATATGACTGGTTCTGGAGACTGCTGACCACTGTCCTGCTCTGCTCTAATCTTCAGGTTCCTATAGAAGGGGAGAGTCTTGTGAAGCTTCCAAGATCTTACCAAGTAGCTGAGTGCTCTTACTCAGTTCGCATTGAAATAAAAAATTGGCAGAGTGTAACTCTTTTAGTGTTATGGTCCTGAACTTCGAATGCCAATAGCTAGCAGCAGTTTTAATGTGAGTGGCCCACCATTCCAGTCGGAGCAAGCAGCTACAGGCAGCCTCAGGAACTCCTTGGCCCCTGAAGACTGCAGCTATTGGTAAATATTGCTCGCTATAATTTTCTGCTGCTAGCTGACTTTGTGTTACCAGTCTCCACTGCTGGCAACTTTTGGTGACGCTGGCTTTTGGTATTACCAGATTTTAGTATATCGCTTCATCATTCAGCATTTAAGATAGAAATCATGGGTAGGCAAAATTATGCTCCCTCCAGCCTTTATTAGGACATTTTCTTCAACCTAAGGGAAACTATCACATGGAATGAACCTGTTATGGCTACAGGGAGGTTTCTTATATAGGAAAAAAGGCAGCTCAAGTATTTTAGCGTCACACTTGTTGTTTGCTCATGGCTAGGGGAAGGGATCCTTATGGATCTAACTGAGGAAAGTTGCAGAAGTGTTGAATCATCACAACAAACTCAAGGGCAGTCATCTGGGAAAGGTCAGGACCCAGATATTTCTTGGGCAATTACGTCCTGGAGAAGTGGTGGGCACCTGAGGTAGGCTGGCTGACTGCAAGGTTTTGGGGAAGGACTTAAAGCAGAAAAAGTACGTCTTAGGGAAGGGCATTGTGGTGCACACCTGTAATTTCAGTACTCAGGAGGCTGAGGCAGGAGGATCACCCTGAGTTGGAGGCCAGCCTGGGCTACATAGTGAGGCCAAGTCCAGCTTGAGCTATAAAGCGAGACCTTGTCTCAAAACCAACCAACCAAACAAGCAAACAAACAGTACTTCTTATAAAGTATTGGGGTCTTGTCTCCTGTCTACTTGCCACATGGGTCACCTCCATGTGCACTATTTCTTCTTAGCTTCCATTTTGTGCACTCATATAACCAGATAAATTACATTTTTGAGGCTTGTCTTCTCCCTAAGGGTTTGATTGGCATCTCCTATAGAAGTCATTGCTGGTGTCCTTGGAGAAACTCAGTACATGGATGCAGAGAACTGCAATCAGGTGAAAGAGTCACAGGGAGACTCCAGCCTGTCTTCAGTGTTCCCTTAAGAGTGCTCAGAAAATTAGGTGGTTACACCCTGTCTCCACCCCTTGGTGACAGATTGGTTAGAAGGATGCTTTATTGAAAGAATGGGAGAATATCTAAATAGTCACTTAGGTATGTGCACAGGGCAGAGCTTTATGTGAGAGAAGTCATAGAGAGGGGCGTTCTCCTTCATTCCTCTCTCAGAGGCCTCCCTTAGGAGAGAAAAGATTGGTTACCAGGTTTTATTTTTGGAGGGGGGTTGGTTGCAAGAATAATGGTGGAAGGGCAGGCTGTCTGTTTCACCGGGGTGATTCCTTTGAGGACAATGCAAGGTGATGAAATCACACTTAAAAATGTTCATGTGTTTTATCCAGTAATTTAGCATCTGGATATGTGTGCTGACAAGAGCACTTGAGATTTAGCTAAAAAGATTAGAAAGATTATAAATATCACTATTTAAATAAATGGAAAACTACATAAATGTTTCATGAGGGGATGGATGACTAATTTAAGAAACATGCACATAGGCATAAGAATTCTTATGAATAGAAATTTAAAGTGTGGTTAAATGTTTAGGTTTAAATATTAAATAACAAGAAGGGCATGAGATTATAAATATAGTATAAGCTCTCTATATAAAAAGCACACTGAAAGAAGGAAATAATAGATTTTTATTTGAATCTTTATTGGTATATTATATATACACATCATGATCACACACATTATTGAGAATTTGTACCAATATATGACACAATTTAATTCTCATTTTTTCCCATTCCCCCACCCACCCTACAACCCCTGGCCCTAAATCCATAAACTTTGTTTCCTTTTTAAAATTAACATCATAGTTTTTATTCCCCTTGTTACTTACCCCTACACCCCATTTGTCTTTGATTATTTTCTAGGAAATAATATTTTAATGAACTTTTAAGTTATTATTTTCCATATTTTACATTTTCTCAAACAATACGCATGATTTAAAATTCATTTATAGTAACATATACTACCCCAGATTTTTCTGTCATCTCTCTCATTCAAAACTTTTATAGCTTTTATGGAGATATTTTCAGCCATATTATTATTCTGTGGGTGAAATTTGGTTCATGGGAATTTAATTCTCATATTAAAGTCATATGTTGCTTTAAATTCTTTTAGGGTTTTCTCCTGTCATGGGGTACAGTTGCATTTCTTTTTCCCTTTTCTTTTTTTTTCATCCTCAGTATCAGGGATCAAACTCAGGTCCTCGTGGTTGCCAGGCATGTGCGGTACACTTGAGCTAAGTCCCTGGCTGGTTGTATTTCTGAAACAACTGCAGTCTGTACACACTCCTCAAATGACAGTCCTCATTCTTTTTTTTTTTTTTTTTGAGACAGGGTCTTGCTTTGTAGTTCAGGCTGGCCCTGAGCTCACTATGTAGCCCAGGCAAGCCTCAAACTCAGCAATCCTCCTGCCTCTGCCTCCTGAGTGCTGGGATGACAGGCGTGAGCGACCATGCCCAGCTGGAGGAAGAGTTTTCAATGGGAATACAATGTGTAGTTTTCCTTCAAGACTGTAAATTGGACTGAATGACCTCTAATGTCTTGCAAATCCTCCAAAGTTGTATCATTTTAATAATCGTGAGCCATGTTTTGAAAATGAGCCAATATTTCACTGTGTTTTAGTATCTGCTGGGTGAAGTAGGTGAATCAGCTCCACAGAAATAGCTTTGCCAAAACAGACAAAGGGGTGCCGGGCGTGGTGGCTTGCCTGGGCTACATAGTGAACTCAGAGCTAGCCTGAACTACAAAGTGAGACCCTGTCACAAACAAAACAAAACAAAACAAAAAAAACAGACAAAGGTAGAGGGAGGGGAGGAGCAGGAGAAAGAGAGCAAATGGGCAAGTGTGGTGGGCTGGGACAGAGAGGGCGATGGTGCGGAGAAAGACGAGAGGAGAGAGGAAAGCAGAGAGAGGGAAGAGGGGAAAGACTTTTTGGTTCGGTGCTGCCTGAGATGCCAGAGGAAAGAGTATCAGTCAGTGAGGGTGCGCTGGGAATTCTTCTGAACAGCTGTGGTGTTCTACTCATGACCGAATAGGATGGAAGCACTGATAAAAGGAGTTAGAAAACACACGTATCTGAAAAGTGTAAATTTATCATTGGCTCCAAACTGTCTAGTTCTGTCCCTATTCAGTTCATTGGTAGTGGATAATTGGGAGAGCATATAGAACATTTTCCTCTTTGATAGTGTGGATTCCATCAGAGATTGTTAGAGGTTATAGACTCCTAGTGCGGCACGGTGCTCAAAGTGCTCTATAAGTTGTTTAGGGAGAAAAGGAATAAAAATATGAAGCTTAGGACTTTTTAGCAGTTATACAATAAAGGCTGTAGCCCCTGATCTATGGCTTTCTGGAAAATAAGTAGGCAGTGTGCTGGCTTGAAAGGATTCTGATTCATGATCATTATTTAAAAGTCACAGCATAGCTTGCTCAATATCTCTCCTTACTAGTTTCCACACGCTGTTGGATGCAGCTCTTCCCTCCTTTGTGTGACACTGAACCATTCCATCAGTGCACAGACCTCAGCTGGGGACCATCCTCATTGGCAGCCAGGTATGTGCGGAGAGGTGGACAAGCTGTGGTGGCATTGATGCTTTTGGGGTGGTGTCCTGGTGCTAAGCTGTGTGTGTGGCTCAGCTTTGTTCTTGGGATCAAGTGGCCAGGGAGGTGCTTGGGTATTGGGATGATAATATTTCTGCCTGACTTATTGCAAGGAGTAAAAGACATAGGTATGAAAGGATTTGCTACACATGAGGTCCTCAGTGTATGTTTATTATATCTAAATGCAAGGGACAGAGTCTGGCTTGTGAACCCCCACTGCACTATAGACCATGAGCAAAGAGAGGGTGACACTCTTAGCACAGTGCAGGTAGCACCAGACGCATTGCGGGCGCTCAACAGTTTGTTCAGAACTTCAGTGTCTGAGCTGTTACTTTACTGTAACACTGATGAGGCTTAGAATTGACCAAGGCTAAGAGCAAGCCAAAATATCACTTAATTAAAGTAAAACTATTTTTTATCAGTGTATCAGATTTGTTTCATGCAAAGAACTGGTACATATTTAAGGGCATGACAACATTATAGGCTTTAAAAATTACGATGTTCTATCATTTAAGTTAGGGACAGCAAACTTTTCAGGAAAGGGCTAAGTAATAAATACTTTGGCTTTGTAAAATGAGTTTCTTTTGTTTGTTTGCTTGTTGCATTTTTCTTTTTCATTCTGCCAGCTGAACGCAGGGCCCGCACCTGCCAAGCAGGCCATACACTGCTGAGCTGCATCGCTCGCTCTCTGAGCTTTTATTTTTCCCTCCAGAACTATTCTGCAGCTACAGACAGTAAGTGAATGTCTGTCTTTCTTTGCAATAAAACTTTATTTACAAAAACAGGCAAAATGCTGAGCTTGGCCTAAGCAATGCAGTTTGTGAAGGGAGCCCCAATTTACGATTTTCAAAGAAGGAAATACATGTCATATAGATGTGGCTAGGAAGTAAAAGTTTATACAGTACTAATTCTATGTAATTATTTTAATGACATGAACAGCTGTATAATACAGAGTGTGGAAAACTATATTATTATTTGTAGCTTTTAATAGGTAAGAGTGTTGAAGTTCGAGAGATATGTGCTCACTGTTGCAGGCTAGCGAGGTTCAGATGGGATCCAGGTCCCGGATGCTCAGGTCTCCTGTCCTGTCTTCTCGGTCCTCTCGGCGCCTGGCTTTCCTCTGACTTGCATCTGTCCGTGGTATTGGGGTCGGCAGGTAGCATCATTTCCAAATTGGGAAGATTTAATTTGAATCTAAAGAATGGGGGGGCTCTTACAAGAAAGGCAACTAATAGCTTCAGGGAAACTACAAGTTTTTTTTTTCTTTTTTTTTGAGACAGGGTCTCGCTTTGTAGTTCAGGCTGGCTCTGAGCTCACTATGTAGCCTAGGCAAGCCTTGAGCGCAGTAATCCTCCTGCCTCTGCCTCCGGATTACAAGTGTGAGCCACTATGCCCAGCACTGTGGTATGTGGTACTGATTGCTGGTGGGCGTGAGTCACCACGCCCAGCATTGTATGTGGTTACCGGATCGAATTGAGGACCTTGCGCTTGCGAGGCAGGCGCCGGAACCACTGAGCTAAATCTCCAGCCCCAAACTACAAGTTTTAAAATAAGTTTGTTATGTTTTAGTCTTTATGATTGCTGCTATTTGTTGTTATAATGAATTTTTTGGCTTTTACACAGTAATCACATTTTTAACTTTGGAGAATAGAATTATGAATGCCATGTAAACAATGAGCAGCAGATAAAATATATGTTTTCAATAGTAAGTGTGCTGATATTTTTCCTATAGACACATTTTATTTCCTCAGGAGTGGGATGTAAAAGATCCTTAAAATATTTTAAGAAACACTGCCTTTACCAGTGGGAAAATTTTAATCTCACTGTTTTAAAGCAAAAGTTGGCAAAGACTTTGATTGGTGAATCATTGTTTTAACTCCAGGCCAGAAAAGAGTAGTAATTAAAAGTTTACGTGATTAGCTCATAACTCCTTATGAATTATAACATATCTAGGAGGGATTATCTAACTCTACATCTGATGAAACAGATGCTAATTATATGGCTTATTGCCAAAGAAAAATTTATCTTATCTTTTTCTTTTTGAGACACAGTTTTGGTTTGTAGTTGAGGCTGGCCCTGAGCTATCTATGTAGCCCAGGCAAGCTTCCCATTCAGCAATTCTCCTGCCTCTGCCTCCCATTCAGCAATCCTCCTGCCTCTGCCTCCCAAGTGCTGGGATTACAGGTGTGAGCCACCACGCCCAGCATTGTGGTGTATGGTATTGATTGCTGGTGGGCATGAGTTACCATGTCCAGAACTGTGGTTTATGGTTACAGGGGATCGAACTTAGGACCTTGCCCTTGCAAGGCAGCCCCCTGGAACCATGAGCTAAATCCCCAGCCCCCAAAATTTATCTTATCTTGCCTCCAATAATAAACTAAGTTTCCATTCTTTTTGTTTTTACCATCAATTTTTTCCACGTATTTCCCTTTTGAACATTTTCTTTCTATTTCAGAATCCCTATCATACATTCTGGACCTCATGGAGAACCATAGAGAGGGCAGGGAAATGGGAAAAAGTGAGAATCAAGATACATCATGTACAGGTAAAAATTCTCAATGCAAAATATGATCATAATGTATATGTAAAATGTACCAATAAATTCAATAAAGGAAGAAAGAAGTCAGGCTAGCTGACCCCCAAATTCCTTCAAATTCTAGTGTAATTTTCTAATGCTTGAAATCATTGACATTAGAGAGACTGACTTTTTTCAGCCACTTCAGTGATATAATATGTGTAAAGTGCCAGATTTGCTTGGCAGGTACAGCAGTAAGCACTCAGTAAGGTCTCATCTTCAGTGATTTATCAAGTTTTGCTTAATATGTAGTTACATTTAGTGGCCCATTTCATCATCACCAGTTGAGCAATCTCACCACACCAAATTTTTAGGCTTGTAGGGCACAGTCATCTGTTGTCAAGTCTTTGTTAGATTATTGGAAAGGATAAACAGATGCAATCCTAGATTAAAGATAATTATGCGAGCTTTGAATCTGCTCAGGTATGGAGAAGCCCGATGCAATGTGTATGTCAACAGCAAACAATAGAGAACATGACGATCACTGATCCAAGGGCCCAGGCCACAAACGCATCCTATCTTAATTGTAAATAATGTTCTTTTAAAAAGGCTGTGATGAGAAGCAACCGTATTAAGTGGTTAGTGACTAGTTGGCGTCAGTATTAACTAACTCATATGCTAAAATATACCGAGCTCTTGGAAACCCAGAGGCTGTTTTTTAGGCTTGGTGGAAGCCTTTGGAGAAAAATACACAATCATTTTCAAGTGATGGTGGGGTGAAGAAAATTAACAGCATGTCAGGATTTTTTTTTTCTCTTTACTGAGATTTCAGAAATCCTTTCAATGCTTGGCCACTGATTTTCATTGTTTTGTGTTTTTTCTTATGAAATGGTCATTACTTGAATCATTTGTGCAGTAGCCACATATGTACTTTATACTCTTCATAAAGGCTATGCTCTTTTTGTGTCTGTGTGTGTGTGTGTGTGTGTGTGTGTCTGTGTGTGTGTGTTACTGGGAATCAGACCCAGGACCTTGTGCTTGCCAGGCAGGTGTGGCACCACTCAGCTGCCTCCTTGACCCTAAGACAATATCCTTTTTAAAAACTTCTCTTTTGAATTTTCCTATATCTAATATACCCCTATTTGTGGGGTTGCTGTTCAAACAATGTTATCATCTGACAGGAATCTAGAAAAGGAAAGAGAGATTCCAAGAAAGGGAACCAAGTAAGAGAGGATCCCGCATTTTGGCCCTAAATCGTGTAAACACCTGCAGACAGGACTCTCCCCTAGACTCTCCTAGTCGCGACTGCCTCTTCTACTACCAGCAGGTCCACAGTCAGTAACATGGCTGGATTCTAGAACACTGGAAATTAAAGCAATATTAGAATACTTTGGCCCAGTTAAAAAACCCACGTAAACGTTTCCCCCTCAATTTTGGACTATGTTCATCCCATGAAAGTTCTTTCTGAGCTGTATAAGAAAAAATAGGAGCATGTGGGCTCCTAAACCCCTTGAAAATAAATAGGAAAGCAGGCCACAGGGCTCAGGAAATTCAGTCAGACACTTTCTAGAGGCACTTTCTAGCACAGCTCATCAGTTCTTTAGCTCTTAATAAATTTATTCTCTTCTAGAAAGTCTCCCTCTCCTCCATCAGCATATTTTGATAATTTCTGTACTGTGATTGATACTAAGTCGTGTCAAAAATCAGCTAATCCCCTCCCCAAGTCTATCACTGCTGCAAGGAAAAAGAAGAAAAAAAAACTTTGAAAGGAGCTTAAAATACATTTTAAAGTCCTGTGTAATGAGGTAAAAATGTTTTGAATCACACCTGTTTGAATGCAGGAGATCGTCCATGGCAATGGATATGTGAAGGGAAACACATCTCCGCTTCTCTCTTACCTGGAATAGAGACTTGAGAGGAAAGGTCTGGATAAACTATCATGTTGTATGCTCTATAAAAAGACCAAGTTGCTAAAATCACAGGATGCATAAGCATACGAAGTGATTATATAATTTGGTTGAAAGCATGAAACATGCAAATCTGTTTTCAGAAGTACTTGCCATACTTTTCCCTTTAATCAATCAATGACATTTTACCCTAGATTCCAAAAGGCACTTGGAAAAGTGCCACTGTGGGAGGGGCAAAGTTGATTATATTTCTATTCCTGATGGGGTGTGGATTAAAGCTTACCTGGCCAGCTGTCAGCAGCAACTCTGAAGGCAAGAAGGTAATTGTTTAATCACCTAGTATACTTTTTAATGATAAACACTGCATTGGAAGGTTAAATAATAGGAACCCACTGGAGATGGGGTTGAAACTGAAGGCTGTGCTGTTTCTATCAAGTTAAACTCCTTTAAAGACAGACGGACTTGTTCCATGGTGCTATGGGCTTTTTGCAGTTGTGGTAGTATTCACTAGAAGTTATGTATGGTGTCTGCTGTCTGCTTTTGGCCCCAAATGCCTGGTCAGATGTCTAATGTATCTGATTGATTTTCTAAGAGTTGGGGTTTGAACTTTGTTACCTTCACGTACTTGAGAGACTGTATTTTACCTCTGAATGAGTTGTTTCTGAAATATAAAGTGGCAGGAGATTTAGAGTATCTATACCTTAAACAGAGTGAGTTCAGATGCTTCTTGCACTACAAATTGGAAAACACTTGCTTGGATGTTTCACAAGTATTTCTTTGATCTATAGATGTTGTTTACTGCTTAGTTTGCTATAGCTTGCTTTAAACATTTATCCCAGCAAAGTACTATCTACTTGTGTAAAGTTGGAATCTAATTTATAGGTTATTAGCAGCTTTGTGGAAATCATAGAAATTACTAAGACAAAATATTTTTTGAACTATAGATTTTTCTTTCTGTTGCACATAAAAAAAATCAATTTCACTCAGAATACTTTGGGCTTTTAGAACAACTAACCATATTTTAATAGTTGAAATTTTTCTAGTAAAGTAGATTATTAATCAAATGTTAATTCTACTATGTAGCATCTCAGTTATGGCTGCTTTCACAAGGAATATTTCAGGCATTAGATTATCCACAGTGACAAAGGGGCAGATGACAGCCAGGCAGCCCGTAAGTACTCATCAGATGCTCTTGTGTACTGCTGTGGTGTTTTTTAGTGATTGGATACAAAAAACAAAAAAGGCATCGAAACTATTCTCAAAAGAATTATTTTGGAAGTAATGACAGAAATAGCAAAACCAAATACTTTACTGTGTCTTAGGCAAATAAAAGAAATACAACTGTGGCATGATTATACACACAGTGTAGTGACTCGCTCTCTGAGTGGAGAAGTCAGAGGGAAGCCAAAGAGGGTGTCTGAGGAGCAGCAGTAGAGTCGGATAGAAAGAAAACAGGTCACGTGTCAAAAGCCGGCCATCAGTGCCAGTGTGTGGCGCAGTGGTAGAGTGCTGGGCTCACAGGAGCAAGGCCCTGGTCAGGTTCAGTCTCTAGAGTGGTGAAAGGAGCAATAACAAACTGACAAATCACATGCCAAAATTTTTACAATGTTAAGGATAAGTGACAGTAGGAATTTACTTCCCAATTGGAAACATCCTTGACAGGGACAGTGGTAGCACGCATGTTTTGAGAGCAGCCTGCGTAACTTAGCGAGAGCCTGTCTCAAGATAAAAAGGTGAAAAAGGGACTGAGGATATAGCCCCATGCTACAGCACCGCTGGGCTCAATTCCCAGAGCACAGACAAAAATAACAACTCCTTTTGCTTTCACAATTTTGTTGTGATAGAAGATAGCATAAAAAGGTTGACAATTTTAATTAAATAAAAGTAATATAATACTTTAACAACAGAAAATAAAATAAATAAACTCACACCAACTATGGAAAGTAGTTTTAGGCAATTGTGAAAAAAACACAATGTATATACACTATGAAAAATTCATAACAATCAATAAATTATGACTCCATTTTATAACTGATAAGTGGGTATGAAGAGATAATTAATAGGAACTATAAATGGAAAACAATATGTGGCTGAATGTTCAAAGCTTTGCAAGTATCAGCAGAATGCCAAAATATTCTTTTTACTTTTTAAATTATTAAAGGCAGCAAGATTATGATCATCTGAGATCATGACGCTTGGGCTTCGTCTATAACCTTGGGTTGATAGTATGAATGTTAAAAATTGTTGTACTAGTTGCCATAGAAATCTTCCAAGGAAGAAGATGGCCTAAGTAAATAATATAAAGAAGATATCATTTTTTTCTACAAAATTCATTTGAGAATTATTCCTAACAGCAAAAATGGGAAGCTAACAAAATGCCCTGCAGTAATATATTAGTTGATACATTTGGCTATTCAGTCTAATTGTAAAGGCAACAAAAAAGACAAATATGGAGACAATACCAGTGAAAATAAACACTTAAGATGTGAACAAGTGAGCACAATACACATACATGCTATGACTGCAAGTGTGGAACACAGGAGAAAAATGAGGCAATTGACTTATCAATATTGTGAGAGCAGGTACTTTGCTACCATTGTTTTGACATCTGTACATAATTCAAAATTTTAATTGTTTTTTTTTTTCATTTTTTTTGGTACTGGGAATTGAACTCAGGACCTTGCACTTATGAGCCAGGTGCCAGAACTACTGAACTAAATCCCCACTCCCTAAATAACAAATTAAAAACAAATTTTACTTGTAATTCATTAGAAGTTTAATAGTCAATCACTTACATGGAAAGTATCATTGGCAAAGTATAACATTATTTATATGGATATAAAAATCAGTTGTTACCTTTTTTTCTGAATAAAAACTACCATTATTTCCTCCCTAGGCACATAGATATGGATAGTAGGCGACAGTATCAATGAAATTATGCAACACAGTCCCAATGTCAGGGTTACAATCTCGAAGTCCCAGTCATTATCTGTGATACATTTGTACAGATTTCAGTGTGATTTGAAAAGGATTTTCTAGTGAACATTCATAGGAGTCTCAGGAGGTCAAACCAGGTCCTGAAATGCCCCTTGGTGTAGAGGGAGTTTGGGGAAGGCCTGAGATGAACTCTGTGGACTGTACTTCTCAGGGCTTTTTTGCAGCCTGTGGCCTCGGTAGGAGACGTAGTCTGCATGTGCACATGTTGGAGGGAGAGTCATATAACAGACCTGGGTGGTAGGTCATTCAGGACGTGGCTCTGTGGACATGAGGGTGATGAGTAGAGGCCAATGTGATGTGGAAGGAAAGAGGCTGGTTTTGAAATCAGACTGAATTGACTGGTTTCACTCCAGCTAGGTCTCTTAGTGGCTGGATGGACAAATTTAACCTTCAGGACTTTTTGAGAATTAAGACAGTGTTTAGGAAATGCTGGGTACAGCATAGCTATTATTCTAAGGTAGCTGTGGGTGAGGATAGTCCTATTGCCTTGAGCTGATTGGATTTGGAGGACATTGCAGTTCTAAAAGGTAACTTCAAATCTGTTTGAAATGAATGATGACAGAAGTAATTATGTACAAGTTTTTCAAGTTGTGGCTTAGTTAAGAAGTGGCAGTCAGCATAAGCAATCACTTTTAGACTTAGCTACACAGTAACTTTGTATAGTGTGATGCTTATTTTCCAAACCAGAAGAAAAGTACTGTATTTCCTGCTAATTCTTGGGCAGGCATGTGCAAATTACTTCTGGAGTTTACATTTTATTATGAGGTGTTATTTTTACATAGTGAGATATGCTTTTCCAATCTTTTATATACTTTTATTTGTCGTATCAAATACAATGCAGTGTCTTAAAATTAATTGACATTAATTAGTAGTACATTTTCAGTTACATTTTAAAATTAAACTTTATACACATACACACACAGGGGTGTGGTCAAATTAACAGTGAATGTTTAAATTAAAATATTACAGTAAAAGACACATTCCTCATATTCCCCCTTAAACTACTCCATTTTGAATACATTTCCCCCATTGTTCCTTCTTCTTTATGAAGCAGCTTTGGGAGTCATGTAGGTTAGGTTAGGTTCCAGTTTCCTGCTCAGTATATGGTGTAGGCCAGACATAAGAAAAATGAAATAAGAACTAAAAGACAGAAAGTGGGAGACAGGATGACCAAAGCCAGTGCAACTGACAAAGGTGCTGGTCAGTCACAAGCGCTGATTTTTATTGGCCATCAAATGGGGTAAAGGCAAGCTGCATGCAAAGGGCAGAACTACGTGTAAGGATGTGCCGTCATGTGGTTTCTATGGAAATTAATGTAAGCAAGGCTCATGGAGGGCAAGACAAAGCATTTTCAAATTAAGAACAGAGTAGACAGGGCCGGAAATTTAGCTCAGTGGTTTCGGCGCCTGCCTCGCAAGCGCAAGGTCCTCAGTTCCATCCCGGTAACCACATACAATGCTGGGCATGGTGACTCATGCCCACCAGCCATTAATACCACATCCCACAGTGCTGGGCGTGGGGGCTCACGCCTGTAATCTCAGAGTGAGCTCAGGGCCAGCCTGAACTACAAAATGAGACCTTGTCTCAAAAAAAAAAAAAAAAAAAAAAAAAAAGAACAGAGTAGACAAACTATTTGGTTTAATTAGAACATCGTCTTTCTAGTTAGAAGATTTTAGTTGTGGGGATTGAATTTGGGTGTGAGTTACTCTGACCATGTCAGTTTTGGCAGAACTCACCTCTCAAAACAAGCCAATTGTGGGGTTGACTCTTTACAGCCTGTTTGGCTTACAGCCTGCTGTGGGCATAACAAATAGTGCAGTTTCCTGCAGAATCCTGCAGTGCTATCCAGTGGAAAGGAAAGACAGGCTAATAAAAACATTAAGGAGGTGTATCTTAACTCACCTTATTCACTGGATTGGGCACCATACAATCTCTGGTTCTTCTCCAGAGTCAAAATGATCATAAAAGGTAAATGTTTTGCCTCCTTTCAGAACATTGAGGCAGCCATGACAGCACAAGTAATGACCCTCATGAAAGTGAACTGCTTCAGAAAGTATCAAGGACCACTGGATAAGTATGTCTGAAGTGAGGGGGAGTATTATGAGATTCACAGCACCGTGTCTTTTCCTGTAATAAATTTTTAAAAATTTAAATGTTCACTCTAGTTTTGTTTAATACATGTTATGTATAAACATACACAAATGCATAAGCAGTAAGTGTCAGTATAATATGTAACCCACACCCAGGTCAAGAAAGGAAACATGACCAGCTTCTTAGGCCACTCCCAAACCTGGATCCTGGGGTATCCTTGAGCCAGCTTGTGAGGACAGATTTTGTTTTCTTTTCCCAACTCTTGGCCATAGTGATTGATGTCTTGGTAACTTGAAATTGACAATTAATGGTTTATTTATACCTCTGGAAGCAAAAACTGAACATTATGGATTGTTTTTGTTTTCTGTTTTGAGGGAGTCTGTCTGTTAGAGCACCACCGTTTTTATCATTGCTAACTGGGCCCCCCACCCTGGACTCTAAGAATAGCCCCTCTCCCGACTTCTGCAATAGCAGATTAGTTTTGCCAATTTTAAACCCTTTTCTGCTTCATTAGGTCATGTGTTTTTCAGAGGCAGATCTTAAGTCTCATTCAGCTCATTTTTTTAAATTCAATGATGATAAGAAGTCCTCTAATGGATAATTTCATTCACGTTTATTGAATCATTAGGCTGATGTAATATTTAGGCAGAATTAGGAACGAGAGCAAAAAGCAGGAGGTTCCAGTAGCAAGCAGGGCTGGGCCCAGAGAGGAGCTGGCTTGCGTCTCTCTTGGTAATGGTGTACAAGCCACTTTACTAGGCCGCGGGTTTTTATTGTTGTTGTTTGTTTTTTAATGTCAAGAAGGGAGTGGGGCTAATGAGTTGTCATGTCCTTTGTAAAGCAGGTGAGATTCTTCTGATTGTTCAGTTCTGCATGTGTTTATACCTGAAAGATTCTCTTTCACTCTGGTGCTGGAGGTGCATAGGCAGAATAGAGCAGGGTGAAATTAACCTAAAATGCTTACAGGGTCTGGTTGGCATCATTCATCTTTCCATCCAAACCCATCATCTCCTTCTACATTACCTGCCTCCAGTAGTGAACAAATAGCAAGAAAATCCTTGCTTTCTCCCATGCCACAGATTTTGATAAAATATTAACCTCAGTTATGCAACCGAGGCTTTAAATTAGTCTTAAAATGCAAATTGTGTCTGTTTAGCTTAGCAAACACAGATAAAAAGCACAAATCAGGCACAAATTTGGCAGAAAACAATTGCAAGAATACGATAGATTGTCAGGTGAAAAGGGGGGAAAATACAGTATCAATATACAGTAACCTGTGTGTGAAAGGCATAGAGTAAATGGAGGGACAGCTTGGTAGAAATAACTGATACAGCATGAAGAATATTTGGCAAGTAGCTATCTGCTTTTATTATTCAATTTTATCCTTATGAAAAGGGAGCAAGAAAGTCCACTGTGCAGAGATTCAGGATCAACACTTTGGTATGTAAAATATTTGGCATGTGTGAGGCACAGTTTTTAAAAAACTGTTTTAACATTGTACATTAGATTTCATAGACTACAGAAAACTATATTAAGCTGGAAAAATGCTAAGGCCAACATACACTATCCACTTCAATATAAGGACTGTTGTTTCATGCTTACTGTGTGCCATATAGCTGATAGTAAAAGCCTAAGTAAGGGGGCTTATGTTTCCATCTTTTTAACACAAAATATATTTGAAGGAAAAAGGAAATATATTTGAAGGAAAACATATTAAAAGGAAAAAGATTTCATTTCTAAGGTGTCGGTCCAGAGTGAGATGTGCATAATGTTTTCTTCAGGCGTGTACAGTAAATAGAGCGGGGACAAAGAATTTGTTTTTAGAGAAGTCACTTGTTTTGGATCCACATTATTTGTGGTTCTGGTACTGTCAAAGATCATTAGATCCAGTGATTTCTATACTTTCATTTTTCAAGATCTGTTAAGTCTTGGACATTAATGACTGATTAAAATGCCTCAAACTAGGTGGGTTATATTGTCATATGACTCATGACAATATTTTTGGCATATATGCACTCATAGAACACCTGGGGGAGAAGATAGAAAAAAGACTTAGCAGAGTTAAGTCTACCCTGTGGCCGAGAGGGAGGAGGGAGGAGGAGGATGTTTTCTTGGCTGCTAACTCGATCGCGAGGATCCTTTGACTTTATTTTACTTGAGCAAAGGGAGTTAGTGTCACCACCACCAAGTAGGGAGTAGAACTGTTTTCTTCCCCAAAGGTCTAGTTACGTCCTCACTTTTGCAATTACGAATAAAGTCACTGCAGATATACAGTTAAACGCGACCATTTTAGTTCATGGCGGATGTCTGTAGAATTGATGCAGTTCCACACAAGGAGATGTACACAAGGAAGGAAATTTGACTAGACACCACGGAAGGGATACAGGAAGCCAGACAGGTGAAGATGGGGCAGAGAGGTGTCTACAAGCCAAGAGAGGTTGAGAATTGTTGGCATCCATTCCAAACAGGAACAGATGCATAAAACCTACATTCTCCGAGGCCTCTGTAATGCAACAGCTCCAATGGCATCTTGATTCTGGGTTTCTATCTGCAGAATGGGGGATCAGCTCTTGTCTTCAAGCTACCTGTTCAGTGGTAATTTGTGAGGCAGGTCTAGGAGACTAATTCATATTGCTAAATAACAATATTATTTGTACCAATATCAATATTAATCTCAATATCTGTGTAAAAGGTTGATGCTATTATTCCTCCCATTCTCATTAACACAGTTAATCATTATGTATGATTGCATCTTGGCTATTAAAATTAAAACTTGTTCACCTATTTTTTTTTTTCCAATCACCATTTTCTGTCTCTGGTTTTTGGTTTTAGACACGAGATTTAAGATGGACTCTTTGGTTGTGGCAAACAACAAGTTCTGCTTTGATTTTTTCCAAGAGATAAGCAAGGATGATGATCAAAAGAATATCTTTTTCTGTCCACTGAGCCTGTCAGCTGCCTTTGGCATGATCCGCCTGGGAGCTCGAAATGATAGTGCACATCAGATCGATGAGGTAGGTAGTCATGCAGGTGTTCCTGGGAGACTAAGCCTGTGTGGGATCTCAGTGTCAGACCCTAATCCTGCTCAGGACAGCGGAACTGCTTTCTGTACCCTGGGCTTCCTCACTTTCTCTGCAGCCTGGTTGTTCTTCAAGGTTGACTCAAACTTCCATCTCCTTTTCAGAGATTCCCCAGCTTTCCCCCTCACAGCTTTTCTCAGTCTTCTTCTTTGTCTCCATCCTTGTCTCAGGTCTGTCACTATTTCTCTAATTTCTGTTACCAGTATTTCTAGTAAATTTTAATATATGTATGTGCTTTCTTGTGCATTTTGTTATCTAGTCATTGAACATTAGATATTGAACAGTAAAGTTCTCAGTGTTTTCCTTTCATTATCTCTCTCTCTCATTCCAAATCACATTTGTCAGAAAGTTTTACTGGCTTTTATCTCCCAAATATACCCAGGATCTGGTGCTTCTCACTGTCTTCCTGGTTCTGAACCACACTGTGTCTTCTAACATGGCTCCTGTTCAGCCTCCTGTGCCCACTGACCATCTGTTCTTCACCCAGCTGTTTGAGGTCCTTTCAAATCCAATGAAGATACCATTTCTTAGTTGTTTCAAAACCCAGACTTCTCTTTTGGTTCATGACAGAAGGCTGAGTTTAATGGTCCACAGGATCTGGGGATCTGAACCTCCAACCAACCATGTCACTATCTCTTGCTCTCCCTGCTCCTTCCTGCGTCTGCCATGTTGGTCTCTGGACCTCCTGGGAAAGTCACACCCATTCCAGCTTCCTTGGCTTCCTGACTATTCCCTTGGACAACTGATATCTTAGTTTGCTTTCTCCTTCAAGACTTTGATCAGTGTTTATCTCCGCTAAGAGGACTCCTCTGACTCCCCAATCTAATGTCAAATTCACACCCCAACTCTTATGAAAGATTCTAGTTACATTTCTCCATATGGTGTTTCTCACCATTTAACACACTGCATAGGCTGATCAATGACTGTGTATTGCTGTTAGTATTCCTCACCTATTAGAATATAATTTTCTAGTGGATCTAAACATTTGCCCTGGTTTAGAATAGTGCCTGGTTTAGCACCTGGTAAGTTATGTAGAATGAATGAATGAAGGTGACAGCAACAACTGCCCAAGTAAATCAAAAGCTCCTGAGGTTGGCCTTCTACGTCCTTGGATCTAGCACACTGGACAGGGTTTAGGAACGTGTAAGGTTAGTATTCCTGAATATGGAGGAGTCGAATTTATGTACTAAGGCAGAATGTGCTTGGGCTCATTCTGCTTCATTTATGTATTTCAACTTGATATATTGTTTTCTTGATCCATTTGCAAAATTTAGCTGAGCAATGCAGTTTTGTCTTCCAGGTCTGGTCAATGTTTTTCTCCAGGAACTCGGAGGGGGGTCCCCTGCCCAAGACTGGAGTATGAGTACCAGATGTGCTTCTTGCCAGACTCTGAACAGCCTGTCCTTTGTCACCTTTGCTCCCTTGGTTGTTTGGAAACTTTAAATCAGCTCTCTTCTACACAAATATTATTTGAACCAGCTATATAAGAAAACCATTTTTAATACATTAAAAAGTTAAGGAACTACTGAGACTAGTTTCAAAAAACTTTAATCAAACATGCCTAAATATTTTGTCAACATGTAATCAAAATAAATTTCATAAAATGTCATTAATATAAATTTCAATGAGAGGTTTTTTTTACAGTATTTGGTTTTCATACTACCTTCAGGGTGTATTTTACACTTGACTTGTAATCAGTCTGGACTAGCCATTTATACTGTGCTCAATAGCTATATGTAGCTTGTGAATACTTATGTATGCTCTTGGCTTGGTATGTTGTTTCCTCCCCTCTCTTTCCCCTTCCCTTCTCTTTTTCTATTCTTCCTTTCCACCCTTACTTTAAAAGTTTCAAAATTATTTTCTGTCTCCTGTCTTTCCCTCTCCCTCTATCTCTCTGTCTTTTCCTCTCCTTCTCCCTCTCTCTCCTCCGTCTCTCATGTACCAAAGATTGAACCCAAGGCTTTTGCACCATCTTGCTAAGTTCCCAGGCTGCACTGGGATTTGGGATCCTCCTCCCTCAAACTCCCAGAGTTCTGAGAGTACAGGCATACTGCACTACACCTAGCTTATATTCATTTCTAAATGCAGCCTCTGTGAGAGGGATGGCATTCAGTTACTTCTTCTTTTTTCTACCTCCCAGTTTAAGGAAAGAATCATCTGTTTCTTTAAATGATTGTTGACTATGTAATCATGGTCATAGTCACATTACAGAAATGCTTCTGAAGCTCTTCAGATTTCCTGGTGATGCCATCACCTGAAAGACTGTCCCATTATCACACAGGTACTACACTTTGATGAACTTTCACAGAATGAAAGCAAAGAGCCTGATCCCTGTCTAAAAAGCAGTAAGCAAGGTCTACCTGAGAACTCTCCAGAAGGGCAGACACAAGCAACAGGGTCTCTGGATTCTCAGGTGAGCTGTGGGCCTCAACTCTTGCCCATCTTTGCAAACTGCTCATCTGACTGCATTATATCTGGCAACGGTTGCTTATCCCCAAACATCAGGTCTGTGATTCTTGAACAATAATGATCTCATATGACTAGCAATTCCTGTCTGAATATGTGTTTCCGTATTTCCTTGGCTGTGAGTTTGTTCCCTAGAGTATGAGCTAGTATGACAAACTTAGATCATAACCTCACCACTCCCCTGCTTCGACAGGGCCCAGGTCCTTAGAAAGGAGCCTGGCCGCAGGTGAGGAGAAATGTAGGGCTGGGTCCTCGAGGAATTTGGACTGTACCTCCATCTCTAATTTGTGTTGAAAGCTGTACTGACAAACATGACCTTCAGAGTTTTCTTGAAAAGATGCAGGAAAGATATTCTCTGGTTTGTCCCTACCTTAGCTTAAACAGAGTGGAGAAATGAACAGCTGTCTTGTATCTTTGTAAATACAAAAGAAGCCATGTTCCCCAATCCAAGATGTCATGTGCACTGCTGAGTCTCTGATGTGTTTTACCTAAATGGTCTTGATGCTGCTGAGCAAACTGTGATCTTCCCCTGACCACCCCCCCCATTCTTCACTTCATGCCAGGTCATTGCACTAAGCAGCCCTCTCTTTTTCATCCTTTAGTGGTGTTTAGCTCTTCTGATGAGAGTTAAGTCCACCTGTTGTTGGACTTAACTGTTGTTTCTTCTTTTGTCAGCAGGGATCCTCCAGTGATGAGAGTAGGCTGCTTAGCTGTTACTTCGGGAAACTTCTATCCAGATTAGACAGGATCAAAAATCACTACACCATGAGTATGGCCAACAGGCTTTACGGTGAGCAGGAATTCCCAATTTGTCAGGTGAGTTGTGCAAGACTGATGACTGAAGACACCACAGGACATAGCACTTGAAAAGAAGTGAGTGGACGGCTGATTCCCTGGCTCCTAGCACATGCCTTTGGCAAGAAGTGCTGTGGACTGGTGAGGTGCCTGGGACCTGCCCCCTTCAGTTCCCTACCAGAGTTTCCTTTCACCTGCTTTTCAGCACGTGTTTATGAGGCCCACAGAATGGGCACACAAAGGGCCGTGTGAGTAGCTGTCTTTGGAGGACGAGCAGGTTTGGTAATTGCATTCACCTGACTCCTTGTCCAGTCACGGTGCTGGTAGATGCAGTTTGTAGCTCCGCTGCCCATGGGCTGCTTTCTCTATTCATCCCCTTAGTTTTTTTTTTTAAATTTGGATCTTTATTGGTACATTATTTATACACATCATGATCACACTCAACATTGAGAATTTGTAGCCGTATATGACACAACTTTATTCTCATTTTTTTCCCCTTCCCTTATCCACCTTAAGACCCCCGCCCCTATATACATAAGCATTGTTTCCTTTTTTTAACCATCACATTTTTTCTTTTCCCTCATTACTTGCCCCTAAACCCCACTTCCCTTTGAATATTTACTATTTCACAATGATTATCATGCATTTACATCTTCAGTTTCTCATACCAGAGAAAAGATATGCTATTTACACATACACAAAAATTAAAAGAATCATATCACAGTGACATATGTGCACCCATGTTCAGAGCAGCTCAGTTTGTGATAGCTCAATCTTGGAAACAACCCAAATGCCTATCAACTGGAGCCTGGAAAAACATGTGGTTTTTCTATAAAATGGAGTATTACTCTACCTTAAAGAATGGTAAATTTGAGTCATTTATTCTCAAATGGACATACCTTCAGGACATACTCTTAAGTAAAATAAATAGATCACGGGTGTGTAAGTATCATATCTGTTCTCTGATATGAGAAACTGAAGATGTTAATTAGCTCTAGAACATATGATGGATATTGTGAAATAGAAAATATTCAAAGGGAAATGTGGAGGTGTGAGTAATGAGGGGTAAAGAAAAAAATGTAATGGTAATAAAAAAGGGAAACAAAGCTTATGTATTTAAGGGGTGGGGAGTTGTGGGGTGGGTGGGGGAATGGGAAAAAATGAGAATTAAATCATGTCCAATGCTGGTACAAATTCCCAATATTGAGTGTGATCATGATGTATATATGCAATGTGCCAATAAAGATAAAAATAATCTAAAGAAACGATGATGTTTACACATCGGTGACCTATTTATTTCACTTATGAGTGTGTTGCAGTCAGGCAGTCCCCAGAGGAGGTGCGCTCCTTTCAGAAAGGGAGTGTTGTGGCAGGACACGGCCTGGGGTCAAATACCACAGGTCTCATCTCCGATACCTAGAGCTTTCACCCGGAGCAAGGTGTGCTTCAGTTTGGTCTCTACAGGGAGCCATGTATCAGGCTCTAAGCGTGAGGGGTGGGGCCAGTGATAACACGTGCTACAGCTATCAGGTGAGGGAGACAGGTAACTCACCAAACTCAGTGTGTTCTCTTGCAATGGGAATGAAACTTGTAAGACAACAGATTTTTTTTTTTTTTAAGACAGGGTCTCGCTTTGTAGTTCAGGCTGGCCCTGAGCTCACTATGTAGCCCAGGCAAGCCTCGAACTCAGCAATCCTCCTGTCTCTGCTTCCCAAGTGTTGGGATTACAGGTGTGAGCCACCACGCCCAGCACTGTGGGATGTGGTATGTGGTATGAACTCAAGATCTTGCACTTGCGAGGCAGGTGCCAGAACCACTGAGCTAAATCTCTGGCCCAAGACAACAGATTTTTGAAATACAAATTCTTATATCATATAATTCATCTATTAAAAGTACTAGGGAGGGGGAAGGGGAAAGCAATGAGGGGAAAGAAAAAAAATTTGAAGGTAAAAGGGACAGAACTTATGTATATAGGGGGGATGGGGTTTGAAGGGAGGGCCGGGGAATGGGGAAAAACAAGTCAAGATATATCACGTACAGGTACAAATTCTCAATGGTGAATGTGATCATAACATGTAACTAATATGTACTGATGTCAGTTAATCGGTATACAAACCAATAGTTTCATGTATTATATCATTTATTTAAGAGTACTTATAACACAAATTTTTCACCATTTCGAATCTATAGTTCAGTGGTAGTAATTATACCAATGACATCAATACTACTGCCACTGAGATTGGGTGCCACTGTCACTCAGTCTACTTAGAAACTTTTCATTACCCCAATCAGCAGCTCTGCAAGTGTTAAGCTGGGGTTACATTCTTAGAATAGCAGAATTTTACAGCTACGTTCTTCAAGCCATTTGATAATTATCTCGTGATGTCTCTAGGAGTGGACTGTTCAAATAGAAGGATAACTGGTAGGGAAGGCGGGTGCCTTTGCCTACTTTATCAATGGCTGTGCCCCACTGTCAGCACGACACAATCACTTCCAGCTAAGACTCGGGGTAAACAGCAGCTGACAGGTCCGCTTCTGCACTGCTAGGTGACTCGGTATGGCTTCCCGACCAGGCTTCTGGCGACTGCCTCACTCTCAACTGCTTGCCGTCTTTACTGACTTGGTTGTACTATTGTCCATTTGCTCCGATTGAACAGGAATACTCGGCCAGCGTGATTCAGTTTTACCACACGACGATTGAAAGTGTTGATTTCCAGAAAAACACTGAAGAGTCTCGACAGATGATTAATTTCTGGGTTGAATCTCAATGCCAAGGTAAGAAAGACCAGACACAGTGTAGCTGTTATTTCTTTCCACTTCTAAGAGAGTCAGTCATCCCAGACGTTCGGATTGCTAAGCTTGTAGGGGCAGATGTGTACATGTACGGACTGTTTTCAAGGCTCATCTGGAACACCAGCAAACACTAAAATGGTTAGCTATCTCTGTTTCTTATTCTTGACCCTTTCCCCAACATAAATAAAGGGAAAATATTTTTCAGTCATGTATAATGCTGGCAGGATGTTAACATTTTCATTAATTTTACAGGGTTAGTGAAAAGTTAAGATTTTAATAAAGATCTTATTCAGAGGAACATGGAAATAATAACACTTTTTTTTTGAGTGGGGCCATTTCTTTTCAGTCACACTCAGCTTTCCTGCTGGCAGCCTCGCTCATTAAACATACCTCCTGGGCTGCCATGTGTAGGGAGTTTCTACCACCCAGGGTTCATCTTTAGCTACCCCGACTCTTGCACTGTCCACTTCATAATCTTTTCCGTGTAATTCATTTCTATGGCTGGTCCAAAGAATACATAGATTATGCAACTTCTGAATAATATTATTCTTCATGATATACCTACATTTTATTTCTGTTTATCTTGGTAGAGTAAGAGGTTCTTCATTTTTTTTTTTTTGAGACAGGGTCTCGCTTTGTAGTTCAGGCTGGCTCTGAGCTCACTATGTAGCCCAGGCAAGCCTCGAACTCAGCAATCCTCCTGTCTCTGCCTCCCGAGTGCTGGGATTACAGGTGTGAGCCACCGCGCCCGGCACAGGTTCTTCGTTTTTAAGATGTTCACATTAGCTGGGTCAAATGAAACCTCTATTTTTAGTTTTTTTGAGGAATGTCTGCACTGACTTCCACTCAGCCTCTTCCCAAAAGTATTAAAGGCATTATACTGCAGTGATACATACACACCCATGTTTATAGAGGTACAGTTTGTAATAGCTAAATCTAGGAAGCAGCCCAAATGCCCATCAGTTGGAGACTGGAAAAAGAAAATGTGATATTTTATACAGTGGAGTACTATTAAGCCACAAACAGGATAAGCTTGAGGTAAATGGAGATACCCTGAGAAAGGGTATCTCCGTTTATAAAAAAATCTTTTATAAATCCATTTATAAATTGAGCACACATGTTTAAATATTGCCTTGTTCCCCTGGTGTGAGAAACTGAAAAGATAAATAAGGACCAAAATGCATAATAGATATTGGGAAACAGGGAGAAAAATTTAAATAGGACGGGCAACAAGGAAGGCTGGAAGGGGAAAAAGGAAGGGAAAAGAAAAAAAGAAACTAAAAATAAATGGAAACAAAAGTTTTGTAAATAAGGAGGGAGAAGGGGATTTGAAAGGAGTGGGGACTGAGGGAAAAGAAGAATCAGGATATATTATGCACAGGTACAAATTCCCTATGATGAATATGATAATTATGTCTATCTCAACTGTGAAAAATATGTTTTCATTTAAACCAAATGTAAACTAAATTAAGCTGAGCCTGTCTTCAGGTAAGTTAGTGAAATGGCCTTGGTGGTGAAGCCCATCCTGATTCTCAGTAACTTTATTTATAAAACGATGGAGTCGAGACCTCTTGCCAGCATAAAATTTCATGATTCTCTAAAATAATATTTAAAGTTTTTAGAAAATAGGGTTCATAGTCTCATGGTCTGAACTGTCCCCCCTGTAAGTTCTGATTCTTTGTTTTCAACATTTCTAGTCCTTTCCTTGTAGAGTTTCTTGTTGATGGTATGTGTGAATCACTACCACGTCGGAATCGCATCAGTATTCTCAGCACAGCACATTCATTGTCCTGTAGAACCCAAGCTCATAATCTCAATAAAATATCTGGGATATATATCTGAGTTGGTATGTTATATTAGAATTATCGAGGACCCCATTGTTTGCACTTATGTATTATCATATAACCAAATAATATAGCACACTTAAAACTATTCCTTAATTATACATTTGTGAATTTCAAAGTTACAGCGTGGTTCAAGTGTCTTACATTTACTTATGATTGATACCTAAATTTGCATTTCATTTATAAGGAGCTAGCCATGTATTACCATTTTCAGTTTTATTTTTTATGATGCACCAAGAACAAAGGGAAGCTTTGTTTTTACAGTATGACTCTGATTGTACAACGGGAACTAATTGGCAGTGCACTCTAGGGGAGGTAGATGCAGGCGGTGGGGTCAGGGCACCACGGAGGACAGGGTGGGGAGCTGGGGGATGGGGCCACTGGACGTGGGGGAGAGGGCGGACTGGTGACCTCTGACGGGATGCATCGGAAAGATTTATAAATCAGTTGTTTATTTTATTTTAATTTTTTTGGCGGTACTGGGGATTGAACTCAGGCCCTTGTGCTTGCGAGGTAGGCATGGCACCACTGGAGCTAAATTCACGGGCCTCAATCAGCCATTTAGAGGATATATTTTTTAATGAGACAATCATCAAGAATGACTTTTAAGGCTCCTATACGAACATCTCAGTTGTTTAAAGTGCAAGCAGACTCTAGGTGCTCAAATAAAATCCTCTTTCTGCCACCCATCCCTGTTTCCTTATAACACTGTCAAATATTTTTACGCAAATATTAACATTTTTCTGTTAAGAGAATGTGCCCTATTCATAATCTGTTTTTTAAAGTAATTTTTTAAACTGAATTCTTTTTTTTTTTGAGACAGGATTTTGCTTTGTAGTTCAGGCTGGCACTGAGCTCACTATGTAGCCCAGGCAAGCCTCGAACTCAGCAATCCTCCTGTCTCTGCCTCCCGAGTGCTGGGATTACAGGCGTGAGCCACCACGCCTGGCTAAACTGAATTCTTTATTGGTACATTTTATATACAGTTCACAATCACACTCAACATTGGGGATTTTGTACCACTATATGATAGAAGTTAATTCTCATTTTTACCTGTATCCCTACCCACCCACAAACCCCCATCCCTTATATATATATGTTTTATTTTTAATAAAAGGTTTCTTAGAATGATAAAAGTTTATACATGTAGTTTATTTATTGTAATTATTGCTATTTAAATATTGCATCTTCAGCAATACAGATGTTAATTTTATTTAGTTATCCTACAGAGTACACATATTTAATAACATCCTGATGTACATTTTTTTTTTTGGGGGGGACAGGGTCTCGCTCTGTAGTTCAGGCTGGCCCTGAGCTCACTATGTAGCCCAGGCAAGCCTTGAACTCAGCAATCCTCCTGCCTCTGCCTCCCAAGAGCTGGGATTACAGGCTTGAGCCGCCAAGCCTGGCTGAAAACTACTTTTGAACTGAGGATGTAGGTCAGTGAAACTGAGCCTGCCTTGCAAGTGCAAGGTCCTAAGTTAGATATCTGGTACAAGAAACCTTTCAAGTTGGTAATGGTGGCACATGCCTGTAATTCCAGCACTTTGGTCATTGATGTAGGGATTTTTGCTTCAGACCAGCTTGCATTATATAGGAAGACTTCATCTCAAAAAACCAAAAAAAAAGAAAAAAAAAACAAAACTAAGATATTAGATTTTTCACCCTGAATTTGCTTCTGAACTCAGCCAAGAAGTGAGAGAACTCAACTTTTCATCTAAGTATTCTATCCCTGTTCCTTGTTTGTTTGTGATGGTCTTGCCCTTCTGCCCATCTCTCCAGGACTAGCCTCTCACCATCCCCACACCAGAGATTCAAAGCACTTGGAATCTGTGCTTCATGGAGGAAGTGGTTTGTGGTCTTGTTAGTAGTCCTGGGAAAAGAAGAGAGGGAATGACCCCTCTTATTGCTCCAGAGGTGGCTTAAAGCATGCTCCCTTCCAGCAGGGCATACATGGGTTTGCAAAACTGATTAAAAATGTTCCCCAGGCCTCAGAGTTAGCAACTTAAAGGCCAAGTTGGACAATTTTTTTTTTTTTTTGCTGTACCAGGAATCAAACTTGGGCCCTTGTGCATCCAAGGTTGGTGCAGTACCACTTGAGCTAAATCCCCAGCCCCTGGACATGTTTTCTGATTGCCAGTGTGTAGCTGCAGAAAATGTTTATCTGCCAGTAAAAGTGTGAAGCTCAGAGAGAGAGGCAGCACATTGCTTCTCCTGCTTACAGAATAATAGGAAGACTATGGCACTTGTACACAGTCATCATGACTAACAGACACTGAGCAATAGTTGACCTGTTATCATTTGTCTTCAATACCTTGTACAATGACCTTTTTCTTCTCTTTGTTTGGGAGACTTCCCCTTTCCATCTTATCCATGCCACTCTGACTTGCACCCAGCTTACTGCTGGTCTTTCTTTAGGGGAAATTTTTATATTCTGAAAGTACTTGTCTTTCTTTTATCCACATGGCATAGAATTTCCACTCCTTTAAGGATCAGTGGTCAAGAGGAAAATAGTTCAGATAAAAGAGGAAGCTGCAGCCATGATGCTAGCCACCCTGCTACTTCCGGGCTGTTTAGCATTAGCGCTCATTGCCTAGCATATGTTCCTCCATTAAGAACAGGTAACTATACCTACTTTTCATGGCTTATGACAAGGCAGAATAAAATAAATCACATGAAAGTCCTTACAAAATAAGTTTCAAGTCATGGTGCATCCATTTTTGTATCCATTTTCATTAATTTGTCTTAAGTATTTGAGACACAACATTTATATCATAGTCATTTTCCCCAAGAGATTGTAAGTGAGATGGTTGGTCTATAATTTGAAAGTTAAACTGTGGTATTAGATGTCTGAAAGCAAGAATCACTGCGATGTAGAGAATCAGATTCTCTGAGTTCTAGTACTCTCCGTTGGACCTCCCATCCTGGTGAAGTGAAGGTTTCCCACACCTTCACTCTCACCCTTACCTCCGCTTCCATCTCACTCACAGCTATGATTCATTCTGTGTTCTTGGGTTTATTCTGAAACATTCTTCAAGCATGGACATGTTAAAATGCACTGAAAAATCCTTTTGCATGGACACTCATACTTTCTCTGACATTTTGTCTTTAGGTAAAATCAAGGAACTGTTCAGCAAGGACACTATTAATGATGCAACAGTGCTGGTGCTGGTGAATGCTGTTTACTTCAAAGCCAAATGGGAAAAACTTTTTGACTGTGAAAATACAGTGGATGCACCTTTCTTTCTAAATGAGGTACTATATTAGAGCCTGTGGTTTGCTCTCTCACTGATATTTCCACTAACAATGGTTTGCACTCTGTAGTGCACAAGTCTAAAGCTTAGTTCTTCAAGTTGTAGCTTATAATTTTAATAAGGACATTTTGTGAATTTTTTTTTTTTTGAGACAGGGTCTCCCTTTGTAGTTCAGGCTGGCCCTGAGCTCACTATGTAGTCCAGGCAAGCCTCAAACTCAGCAATCCTCCTGTCTCTGCTTCCCAAGTGCTGGGGTGACAGGCGTGAGCCACCACTCCCAGCACTGTGGTATGTGGTATTGATTGCTGGTGGGTGTGAGTCACCACGCCCAGCATTGTATGTGGTTACCAGGATCAAACTAAGGACCTTGTGCTTGGAGGCAGGCACCGGAACCACTGAGCTAAATCTCTGGCCTGACATTTTGTGATTTTAAAGAAGTCAGTCCCTCAAGTTCATTGAGGATGTTTGTGCTACTGCACTATTTCTTCATTATTTTTGTTGTTTCTCAAAATAACATTATAAAATGTCATTATTTCCACTTAAGATTTAAGGGTAAAAATGGCAAAAGTTAAATTACTCAACTGTGATTAAGGTTTATATCTGTTCTTCCCCCAAAAACCCATGTTCTGAGCCACTAGGTAAGTGGGTTAACTTTGGTACTGGGAACAAGCTTTTCTCTCAAGCACTGAGTGTCCTCACTGGTAGATTAATGACCTCCTCCACAAGGTTATTGTAAGGTTTAAGGGGCCCAGAGTGGTGTCTTTTCCAGGAAGCCTACAGAGCATGTATTGTTAATTAATATGTAGACAATTAACATTTAAACTGGTTCCCATGGGTACCGTGGAGGGGTTGTCCAGAACTGAGGGACCAGGGCTGAGGCCAAGAGGGCTGAGTGTAGCGGGCATTGAAGACAGAATTTGCAGGTCTTGATTTGGCTGATGTGGTGATGAGAGACAAGGGATAGAAAGTCTTCCAATAAGTAGTGTTAAGAGCTGAATAACTGATTAAAAATTTGAAAGGATAAAAGCATGAGTATTGGCAAAGTTAGGACTAATTGATCCATGGACAGAGGACTCCTAGGTTGGGTCCCTGGTTTGGGGCTTCTGCTCTTGTTCTCAGGCAAATTAGGGGGAGTTTGTAAAATTTCCAGCGCTGCCTGTTACCTTCTGCCTTGTCTCCTGCAGAGTGAACAGAAGAGTGTGAAGATGATGAGGCAGAAGGGCCTGTTTAGAATTGGCTTCATCGAGGAGTTGCAGGCACAGATCCTTGAGATGCGGTACACCATGGGGAAGCTCAGCATGTTCGTCCTGCTGCCCTCTTCTTCTGCAGACAATGTGGAAGGCCTGCGGGAGGTCAGTTCCTTTTCCAGGCCTGCGTGCAAGTTTAACTAGAGATCGGTGCAGAACAACGCTGTCATCTATCATCCAGAGAACAGATGATACCCCAGCTATCAGAGATGCTCAAGACTATTTAAGGATTTGCATCGCAGTTTGTGTTTATTTACAACTAAAGAATAAGTGCCAAAATATTAGAATACAGTGCTTATCTCTAAGTTGATAGCCACCTGTAATCATTTTTCCCAATCGAGGAATGCAGATGTCGAATAATTTGAGAATTACTACAAGTTAAACAGCTCCTTTCACCTAAATGCTGGCTTCTAGCCTCTTACTGAGATGCCTTTGCTATAGTGCAGTTACCAGCTCTTTAGTCACATTCTGTTTTGACACTAGTGGAGATATGGACACAGTAAGACAAGAATGAATGAAGGCCAGGAAGGCTCAGTTACTGATTGTTCTAGCAGGTAAAAAGATAGAGACTGAGAGGTCGGAGATTTAGCTCAGTGGTTCTGGTGCTGGCCTTAAAAGTGCAAGGTCCTGAGTTTGATCCTGGTAACCACATACAACAATGCTGGGCATGGTGACTCACGCCCACCAGCAATCAATACCACATACCACAGTGCCGGGCGTGGTGGCTCACGCCTGTAATCCCCACACTCGGGAGGCAGAGGCAAGAGGATTGCTGAGTTCCAAACTTGCCTGGGCTACATAGTGAGCTCAGGGCCAACCTGAACTACAACGCGAGACCCTGTCTCAAAAACAAAACAAAAACAAGATAGAGACTGAGAGAAAAGGAGAAACACCACTAAGAGTAACAACCCTTATTCCAAATTTACTATGTGCCAGCACTTTTAAGTATATTATACACATTATTTTGTCGAACCTTTGCAAGAACCTAACTGACTTGTCCTTGTTGTACAAAAGATTAAGTTTAATTTCAAAATCTTAGGGCTGGCCATAGCTCACCCCACTGAAATTCATTGGTCTTTGAACATGAGTCTGTCAAAAACAAAGCCCACTGAAGCCCAAATTGTCCTGTAATTTCTTGAGAGCAAACATATTTTCTTGGAATACTTAAAAATGAAATCAGTATTTAAAAAGAATTTTTTTTTGTCTGTATCATGCCTACCTTGCAAGCACAAGGGCCCGAGTTCAATCCCTGGTACCACACACACAAGAACTATTGGTACATTGTATATACACATCATATTATGATTACACTTGATATTGGGAATTTGTACCAGTATATGACACAATTTAATTCTCACTTTTCCCATTCCCCTATGAAATCAGGATTTTCAGGCTTAGAAAAAAACTTTGAATGCTGTATGTGGCTGACTGTTGAAATGCACACAGGCAATTTGAAGCAATTGAGACATTCTTAGAAGACTTTTTAATGAGACTCTAAATTTTATTTTCTTTCTCTTTCAGCTTGAAAGGAAAGTAACCTATGAAAAATTAGTGAGCTGGAGTAGCTCAGAAAACATGTCAGAAGAAACAGTAGCCATCTCCTTCCCCCAGTTCACTTTAGAAGATAATTATGATCTCAATTCTACTCTACAAGAAATGGGCATTACTGATATCTTTGATGCAACAAAGGCTGACCTTACTGGAATCTCTCCAAGTCCCAGTTTGCACTTGTCCAAAATTCTTCACAAGACCATTGTGGAGGTGGATGAAAATGGCACCCAGGCTGCTGCCGCCAGTGGTGCTGTTGGTGTGGAGAAGTCACTGCCGTCTTGGGTGGAGTTTAATGCCAACCACCCTTTTCTCTTTTTCATCCAACACAACAAAACTCAAACCATTCTTTTCTGTGGCAGAGTCTTCTGTCCTTGAAAGGGGCACGAGGGAATGGGAAGAAAATGGCAGTACAGTTTTTGCCTTGCTTAGCATGAGCACTTGTGTTTCTGTTATTATCTAAAGTTGACTGTATTCTATCAGCAGCTGCATATGCTCTTTCTTTATCTGTCTGTGTGTCTGTCCCGATTTTTCTCTTACTCCGAAGTTGATTTTCATCTCTCTGTTTCTTCTGAAGGGAACCTCATTTTCTCTCTATCCTTCAAGCATATAAATTCTCCTTCTGTGACCTGAAGCCTAACACAATTCAGAGTGGCATTGATTTAAGGTTCTCTCCTTCCTCCTTATGAAAGAATACTAAAAGTTCCCATCATTACACTGAGACAGGTGAGGAGCACCTCGTTCTCCATTTCCCTACATGGACTACAGGGCCTGGTTTAGCTGGGGCTGTTGTGGCGCTCCTCCCAGTGGGTTGGAATGCTTGCTTTGGTGACCTTCCTGGTGTCCATCAGCTACTCTCTATTCTAACATGAGTGCAGCTCAACTATCAGCCTGGTGCCTCTTCCCAGCTGCTGCCACTTTAGACATTGTTATTGCTTTTTTGAAGAAAGGAGGGTGTACCCCATCAAGGCTAAAATCAGGGAGTGAGAGATCCTGGCCCATTGTTAGCATCCTCACCCCCCCATCTAGCTTTCCAGAAGATTCTCTGGTTTTAGCCCTCCTACCTCACTGGGGCTCTGCAATAACGCTGAAGCTTCCCTGGAGCCCTGAACCAATTACAGACCTGTAGTTGAACCAAGCACGGACCTGGAGCTGCTACATAAGCAGCGCTTTCCACATGCTTCTCTGTTTAGTCCAGGAGGGCTTTTTGCAGTGTACTTACCTTCCTGTGCTGCTGCACAGGCCCTGTTGAAATAAAGAGTCATTTGGTGTCCTGTAAACCTGCTCATGATTTAATTCTCAGGTAGTGTGGGGTTCAGAAGTCCTGAATGTCTACTTGGGTTTCTTACTTTGAGTAGTGTGGACAGAGTGGTTGGTTAAAAAAGAAAAGAAACAGCAATAAACACTAGGGCCCTTAGCACCAAAAAACCCCAGGTAATGGTGATGAGTGAAGATCAACAGAGGAAGTCAGCACTCAGCAGAGTTGACCTGTGTTGTTCAGCCAAAAGGGCACCAGAGAGTGGCAGCCGGCAGTAGCAGTGATCAGTTGCTGGCTGTGTCTGCTCTTAGCATGCAGAGCTAGCTGGTGTCACTTGACATCAGGAGTGCCAGAAGAGAGAGCTGCACTTTGCAAGTTTGTGATTTCTGAAATGAGCTAAAGAATCAGGCTGATTGACAACAAGAGTAGGTCTCAGAGGTGACAAATACTGAAGCCACTTTAAGATGTGTGGGAATAGAAAGTGAAATGTATTTGGGAGACTCAACTCTGTTTCTAGGGCAGTTATAATCATGGCCATCCCTGAGGGAGATGTGCTGCCTCCTCGTCTCATATCACCTATCATGTGCAAGATGTCTGTGATGACATTTCATTGGGAGAAGGTAGGGCTCAGGGGACTATTCAAGTGATAGCCAAGGGTGTGTGATTCCCATCCAGCATTTCCCATGCAGCTGCTCACACAGCTGGAGCAAGAGAATGACATTTGTATTGCAAATTTGATGCTAATTCATTAAAATGAATTTTTAAAAGTTTGTTTCAGGTTTCCATATTGAATTCTCTAATGTACTTCCCTAACTTTTCCTTCTACCTTTTCTTCCTTACAGAATTCCCACCTGTAGCTGGTTATTCCTAAATGCCAGTATATTGAACTGGGAAAAGGGATGCTGCCACTATTGTGGACCCCTGGGACCTCATTTGTTCTTCTCTGCTCTTTGGCAACATGGACCTATTTGTCCTGCCAGAGGCCTTGTGTCTGGCCACATAGTAAGAATAGTTTCAGTCTCCATACGTGTGGAAATGCTTCTCAGGAGTGCTGTTGGCTTCATGTTAAATTTTGGGCTTATGAAAGCCAAATTCCAGAGTGATCAAACTCCTGGGCCCTCGGCTCTGTTCTCTAACAGAGCAATCTGAGTTCATGATCTCTGCCTTACCTAAGATTTCTGGGATGACCCCTGGCATGTCATTCCTCAAATCAAGGAATCACTTGGGTTATTTTCTCCACCACGAATTTCTGGTTTTGTGGACTAGTTTGCTGATTGCAAACTAATGCCTCCATTGCTGGAGGCATATGACTGTCCTCCTCTTAGCTGCCAGTGGACTAGGTAAGAGTGTCTGTAGCAGGTTTCGCAGAAATAAGTGGGATAACTTTACCTGATTTGATACTGTTCTCTTTCACATTTCCACTGACTCCTTTGCATTATAAGGGACAAATTCTGCATTCTTTGTGCAGCTTTCTCATTATGAAAGCTCACATATAGAATAAAACAGTTTGTTATTGGTAAGGTGAAACACTTTTTTTAAATTGAATTCTTTATTGGTACAATTTATATACATCTCACAATCACATATAACATTGGGGAATTTGTACCAGTATATGACACAAGTTAATTCTCATTTTTACACATATCCCTAACCAACCACACCTCCCCACACCCTTTGTACATACACTTTTATTTTCTTTCTGAATCATATTTATTCCTTCCCCTCACTACATTCCCACACCCAATTTCCTATGGAAATTTCCCACTCTATAAAAGCTGTCATACTTTTTAGGGCTCATTTGCATCTACAGGTGTTCATGTCAAAGAGAAGATCCGGTATTTGCCTCTCTGTGATCTATTTATTTCACTTATTGTATATCCTCCAGGTGCCTCCATTTGCACATAAATGAATCGATCTTGTCATTCTTTATGGCAGAATAATACTCCATTTTATAAAAAAAAAACACAACTTCTTTATCCAGTCTCCAGTGGATGGGCATTTGGGTTGTTTCCAAGATTGAGCTATCACAAACCAAGCTGCTATGAACAAGGGTGTACACCTGTCTTTCCAATATGATTTTAAAAACTCTTTTGGGTATATTCCTAGCAGGGGGATAGCAGGGTCAAATGGGACCCCTAGTCCTAGTTTTCTGAGAAATCTCCACACAGATCTCCACAATGGTTGCACAAGTCTACAATCCCACCAACATGGAAAAGGGATCCTTTCTCCCCACAGCCATGCCAGCATTTACTGTTGGTTGATTTTGTGATAGCGGCCACTCTTTGTGGAGTGAGATGAAATCTCAGGGTTATTTCCATTTGCATCTCTTGAATGACCAGTGATGTTGATCATTTCTTCATATGCTTCTTGGATGCTTTGACTTCTGCCTCTGAAAAGTGTCTGTTCATTTCAGATGCTCATTTTTGAATTGGGTCTTTAAACTTGGGGAGGCTGATCTGTTTGAGTTCTTTATATACTGTAGATAATAGCCCTTTGTCTGATACACAGCTCGTAAAGAATTTTTCCCATGTTGTTGGTTGTCTTTTAGCAGTGCCAGTGACTTCTTTTGCTGTGCAGAAGCTTTTCAGTAGGATGAGATCCCATTTGTTGATTTTTTTCTGCTAGTTCTTGTGCTATAGAGGTTTTCCTCATAAAGTCTCTGCCTAAGCCAATGTCTCCAAGAGTTTTACCTAATCTATTTTCCAGCAGGCTTATTGTTTCTGTTTTAATGTTTAAGTCTCGTATCCACTGTGCGTTTATTTTTGTGTATGGTGAAAGAGATAGGTCTAGCTTTAGCTTTTGGCAGGTTAAAGACCAGTTTTTCCAGCAACATTTGTTAAATAGGCTGTCTTTCTTCCTTTGGGGATGTTTGGCTTCTTTGTCAAAGATAAGGTGGCTTAATGTATCTAGAGTTGTTTCTGGGTCTTCTAATCTATTCCACTGGTCCTCAGGTCTGTTACTTTGCCAGTACCATACAGTTTTTCTCACAGCAGCTTTATAGTAGAGTTTTAAATTGGGGATTGTAATACTCTCTGCCATGTCGTGGTTGCTTAGAATTGCTTTTGCTATTCTAGGTTTCTTGTTTCCCGATGAATTTTTGTATTATTTTCTCTAGCTCTGTGAAGTATAGCATTGGAATTTCAATTGGAATTGCATTGAATCTGTA